>JAECUM010007427.1:0-110030 GCA_016617855.1 Megalonaias nervosa | reverse complement strand
AAGATCCCATTGATATACGGCATATGCTTTTTAAACATTTCAATGAAGATCCCATTGATATACGGCATATGCTTTTTAAACATTTCAATGAAGATCCCATTGATATACGGCATATGCTTTTTAAACATTTCAATGAAGATCCCATTGATATACGGCATATGCTTTTTAAACATTTCAATGAAGATCCCATTGATATACAGCATATGCTTTTTAAACATTTCAATGAAGATCCCATTGATATACGGCATATGCTTTTTTGAACATTTCAATGAAGATCCCATTGATATACAGCATATGCTTTTTAAACATTTCAATGAAGATCCCATTGATATACAGCATATGCTTTTTTAAACATTTCAATGAAGATCCCATTGATATACGGCATATGCTTTTTAAACATTTCAATGAAGATCCCATTGATATACGGCATATGCTTTTTAAACATTTCAATGAAGATCCCATTGATATACGGCATATGCTTTTTTAAACATTTCAATGAAGATCCCATTGATATACGGCATATGCTTTTTAAACATTTCAATGAAGATCCCATTGATATACAGCGTACGCTTTTTTAAACATTTTAGTGAAGATCCCATTGATATACGGCTTATGCTTTTTAAACATTTCAATGAAGATCCCATTGATATATAGTATAGGCTTTTTAAACATTTCAATGAAGATCCCATTGATATACAGTATATGCTTTTTTAAACATTTTAATGAAGATCCCATTGATATATAGCATAGGCTTTTTAAACATTTCAGTGAAGATCCCATTGATATATAGTATAGGCTTTTTAAACATTTCAGTGAAGATCCCATTGATATACAGTATATGCTTTTTTAAACATTTTAATGAAGATCCCATTGATATATAGTATAGGCTTTTTAAACATTTCAGTGAAGATCCCATTGATATACAGCATAGGCTCCAACATTTCAGTGAAGATCCCATTGATATACAGTATATGCTTTTTTAAACATTTCAGTGAAGATCCCATTGATATACAGCATAGGCTGTTGCTTCATACAAAATAAATCAAGCTTCAAACTGGAATATGCTGTGTAGCATTCTTGCAAGAATGGTTTGACTATATTATGAACACATATTGCATCAGAATTGGGTGGTGGAGGTGGATAATAGCTTTATTATTTTGAGCTGACATTCAGCTGTAACACAACAGCAGCTGAGTCGAACCACCATATCTATATTAAAGTGAATTTAAAACCCAATTTTAAAGAGACACTACAGTATTTAGATGAAGAAGTAAAAAATGAACAAAAAATGGTTGTGTTACTGTGATGTTGGCATTATTATTATTATTATTATTATTATTATTCGGGGCCCCGAATGGCCGAGTGGTCTAAAGTGCTCTCCGTTACAGATCACTGCCATCTCACCTCTGTCTGCGTGGGTTCAAGTCTCGGATTCGGTGAATGTGGATATGTGAGAAAGTTTGCCAGTAGCTTCTCTTGGGTCAGTGGTTCTTTCCAGGGATTTCCCAGTTTCTTCCTCCACCATTAATACTGGCCGCCATGTATAGCCTATCGTGTGCTGAAAAATGGTGTTAAGCCCTACAACAACAACAACAATTATTATTATTCATTCTTAAGATACTTATTTTTCATTGCTTTCCTGGATTTTTCACTTTTGAAATTGCTAGATGCCCAGCTTTTTATATGATTTACAAGCATAAAATGCTTTATTCAGCATGCATGCTTAAATAATGTTAAAGAAAACCCAGTTCTCAGAATTTGTAATATATAGATCCCCTGTATTTTGACAGTTGTTGTTTTAGTTGTTTTGGGGTTTCATGTCATGTCTTACCATAGGATAGGCTATACATGGCAGCCAGTATAAGTGGTGGACGAAGAACCCAAGAAAACCCCCCTAAGAACCAACGACCCACAGGAAGCTTAACTGGCTGCTTTCTCACGTAACCATACTGACTGAACCCAAGATTTTTTGAATCCACATAGAAAGAGATGAGACGGCAGTAATCTGTCAAGGTGAGTGCTTTAAACCACTCAGCCACCCAGGGTCCACTGTATTTGCCAAACTTATCTGCTAGAGCAAGTGTTTTGACCAGCATGTCCTCTGAGCAACTTAATGTGGGTCACTTTAGTTTCCAAATACTGTGGATTGTTTACCCATTAAAATGTGAAATAAGTATCCAATGATGTAAAAGTCAGAGTACTACTAGTTCTGTTTACAGTTTGTTTCATTGTTGAACAGTCAAAAATATTGTCAACTGTTACAGTCAAAGATGTTGTCAACTGTTACAATCAAAGATGTTGTCAACTGTTACAGTTCAATTGAGAGGATACTAGGTCTCATTTATACCCAGTTTTTCTGTCGGTCGGTCAGTAGAGTTGTGTCAAACCTTCTTTGTTTTCTGTTGGTCGGTCAGTAGAGTTGTGTCAAACCTACTTTGTTTTCTGTCGGTCGGTCAGTAGAGTTGTGTTAAACCTTCTTTGTTTTCTGTCGGTCGGTCAGTAGAGTTGTGTCAAACCTTCTTTGTTTTCTGTCGGTCGGTCAGTAGAGTTGTGTCAAACCTTCTTTGTTTTCTCAGTGGATTAAAGGCATTATAGCCACCAAGCACAAGACAGAAGAAGCATAAAAGTTTGTCTCATGACTTGTATTTAAAAAAAAAAACTATAATTGAACGACTGCCCCAGGTTCTGTACTATGGACATTCAGTCTGTCCTTCACATCCAGTGGATTGTGTAATGGTTGTACCAGCACATGATACTGTTAGAATAAAATATATGAAGGTTAGGCTTAAGAAAGAATAAAATATATGAAGCCTAGGCTTAAGAAAGAATAAAATATATGAAGCCCAGGCTTAAGAAAGAATAAATTATATGAAGCCTAGGCTTAAGAAAGAAAGATAACAACAGCTAACACTTATTTGGGGAACTGATTTTAAAAAATTACCATTGCTCTCTCTCTCTCTCTCTCTCTCAATATTTAAGTTGATGCAATTATTAAAGGTAACATGAGCTTAACTCTTTTCAAAACTACATGTATCAGTTTTGTCGATTTATGGTGCTTTCACTTTGCATAATAGTGATAACAGTGCAGTATTTATTATTAAGAGCAAAACAGAGCATGGTCTGTCTATTGTGATTTTTAAATGGCTGAAGAAGAATACATCCACTCCCATCAGCCCACCACACAGATTAAGAGACAATACATGGGACCAGTCAAGATGCTGTACAGTATCTTTCACTGGCTTTGAAATTGTTGCAGTTGGCAGAACAATTTTGGACTGCTTCAGTGGCCTAGTGGTTAGAGCATCTGCCTCAGATGCAGGAGGTCACGGGTTAAAACCCTGACCAAGTCATGCCAAAGACTTATAAATATGGTACTAACAGTTTCCTTGCTAGGCGCTCAGATTTAAGAGGTTAGTGTTAGGACTGGTCGACCTGGTGTCAGGATAATGTGACTGGGTGAGACAGATGCTAAATGTCTGCAGCATTATGCACCAGTGCTAGATATCACTATAAACTGCCACACTGCAGACATCATTGCGATATGACTGAAAAATTGTTAAAGCTATGTTAAAAATCCAAAACACACACACACACACACACACACACACACACACACACACACACACACACACACACACACACACACACACACACACACACACACGTACATGCAGAATAGTTTTGTGTTAGGCAGCTGGCAAGCTTTGACTGGAAAATTTCATGTAGGTCAATTTCATGCTTGAGCAGTCAGGGAAAGATAGGCACATCTGTCATATCATCACTATTATGTTTGAGGTTGCTGCATTTTTTGTTTTTATTTTAATCATAAAGTTATAATAGGTTACTAGAATGTACATAAGATACATTTTCATTATTTGTAAAATGATCTCCCACTTGATGTTCCTGATCACATTGCAGTGTTCCTCTGGATATTTTTTAAAAAATATTCCATGGTCTTGACACAGCTTACAGATATGATTAATTAGAATCATGCTGTTGTTGCTCTTGGATTATGTTGCTGTCTTGTCCTTGTGAGTGGAATGTTGCATCATCTACATATAGACATCAGTTTCAGTGTTCTTTGTATACAATGGCAGATCCTTAAGGTACAAGATAAATAAGATGGGTCCTAGAATCAACCCCTGAGGCATACCATTTCATTTCCACCTGTTCACTTCTGTCATTAAGATAAGATTGTATCTAGGAAATAGTTATTTCGTTGAAATTGTAATAAAGAGCTTTACAACAAGCATGGTATGACCTACTAAGTCAAATGATTTCTTTAGATCTAAGAGATTAATCCCATTATGCTGCTGTCATCTACAGCTTCAAGCCATTTATCAGTTCCCTGTATCAGTGCAGTATGATATGAATAGTTCTAGCAAAAGCCTAATTGGTGTTGATGTAGAAGCTTAATTTTTGTTTGTAAGGAAGTAGTAATATTTTTTTTTCTACTTGTTTCTCAGCTATTCAGAAATGGTGGGCAAGATTAACATGGGCATGTCATTTTCCAGAAATGGTGGGCAAGACTAGAATGGGGATGAAAATGGTGCTGTTCCAACGTCGAATATGTTAATTTTAGGCTACATACCATGACCAATGTTTGTGGAGTGCTTGAAAGAAATAGGCCTATTGATTTTGGGGTCAGGATTAAATGTAGAAGTTATTGTGAGAAAAAAAGGTAAAAAGTTGCAACATTTGTTCTAGAGTATGTTCCTAAACTATGGATGAATTCCACCAGAGATTCCAGCTTTTGTGGAATTGTTAGTGAAATTTCGTATTCAAAATTATATTGACCAAATTTTGGAAGGCAACAATTTTTGGAATAAAACTTGAATTATGAGTTTTCGTAATAGATACTGGTACGGCTGAAAAGTGCTTCAGCACCAGTATGATAGACTGGCATGTAAATTATGGTTTCTTAATGTTAAATAACATACAACAAGCAACCAGTCAGTTAGACTGTAAATAGTTGAAAACGGGTGATTTATATGAAGTGAACAAGAAAATGGAAATAATTTGTGGTTTAGATGTTGAAGCAGGAATTCAAGGTAATTGAATTAGAGGAATGGATACACCATTTATTTGCATGGGACTATAGATTATGTATCTACTCACATCAAGATGAAGTATGGTTGGATGGAAGTTTGATAAGTTTAATGATATCTCTGTTTGCACCTACTTACATTAACAAAGAAACCATCTAAATTTCAGAGCTAAAGGTTAAAGGTCAATGTTATTTCAAGTTTAATAAGAAAATAACCCTTTGTCAACAGTCTCCAGAGTCAAACATGCCCTCCTAGGGCCTGCATAGAGGATTGGTCAGACAAAAAGACTCCATCAATTGCTTTTGGAGTGGCATAGGGAACTCCCACCTGAGGGTCAGGATTAGTGGGCAAACAAAAGACTTTCCTTTTCTCTCGGTGATGTGGGTGGGATTTCACTATCCAACATTACTGTAATGATATAATGGATTATTTGCCTCCAATTTCTCATAAGCAAAGGGTTTTTGAGAAACAAAGATGGCATATCATCTGTAATGATATAGATTTAGCAATAAATTTAAACGTGTTTTGAGCAGCCACCTGTCATTTATAACTGCAGTGACAATGCTTGGATCAATTTTATTATATGAGCATTGTCATGAGTGACCACCTGCAGAATGTGACCAGTGACCACAATTTCTTGGCAAAATATGCATTTTGACACTGCTGTGAATGACCATTTCAACACTGCTATTAAGGACTGCATCACAAAAGCGGAGATAAGATAACACCACTGACCTTTATTTAATCCTTTGTAACAATTAATGACTGGTTAAAAACTATTGACAGTTTTATACAAAACAAAACAAAACACAAAATAGTCTGCCTACCAGTTTCTGAAATTTTACAGGTCACATACAGGCGTGTTAAAGATTGTAGACCAGAAAGTACATGCAGACTGTTCCAGAAAAGTACTTCTATAATCAATCGTATTGCAGGAGCAAACACCAATGACTGGTATTGAATCCTTTGCAACTATGACTGCATAAATGGCAAAGACTGTTCTAACAAAAACAAAAAATGAAGTGAGCAACCAGTTTGGTAAAATTATCATGTCAGGCTTGTAGTCATTGTTATTAACTGTAAGCCAGATGACAGTACTTGTCACTAATTGGCATAGTTACTAAAGTCAGTGTAGCGGTCATGTACATCATTTGTCTTTGGAGTTAATCCACAATGCCAGGAGTGAATGTGGTCTTTTTCTTTAATACTGGTTTATGTCAGTAATTTTGAGATTTGATTGTCTTCATTAAAGGGTTGTGTTTTTCTTTTTTTTGCATTTTTTGTTAATGTTATCATAATTACTGCCAACACACCAAGCCATCATCTGTTCACCTCAGTACAGCTGGTTACACACTTTGCTTTTAGAGTTAATCCCTTTATGTTGTTGTTGAATTAAGTCTCTGACTTGTCTCTAAATAAATTTAATCTGTGTCAGATGAAGTAATTGTCTTTTTGTTTCATTAATATAATCATATATATATATATATAAAATAATTAATTAATCATCATCATCATCATTGGCAGCTCAGTCTCGGGAGACCATGTGAGTAGCGCCCTTAGAGTGTTGTCTGTCTCTGGGGTTTTGGCATCGTCTGTTGTGGCTGTGCAGGCCGATGCGCGAGTGACAGTCCCTATTGCAGTTGGTGCAGACGTACTGGGAAGTCTGAGTTGCTTGGGTTGCTGCTGAGCTCTTCTTTCTCTCACGTTTCTCTGCTGCCTGCTGGACTCTCCTCCCATCAGCGACTGCTATGCCCTTGCTGACCGTCAATCTCCAGGTGCCTCGGTCCTTGGCCTGCACTTCCCAGCTGTCTGGTGAAATGCTGCATGCCTTCATGTCCCTCTTGCACACATCCTTGAAGCGGAGTGAGGGGCGGCCGACTCTTCTCGTGCCAGTGGCCAGCTGACCATATACAATGTCCTTTGGCAGCCTCCCATCCTCCATGCATCGGATGTGTCCCAGCCATCGAAGGCGGCGTTTGCTCAGCAGGGAGTACATGATTGGGATACTTGCATGCTGAAAGATTTCGCTGTGTGGGACGTGGTCTTGCCAGCTGATTTTCAGGATGCGTTGTAGGCACCGTATATGGAAGGAGTTGAGTCGACACTCTTGCCTCATGTATGTGCTCCAGGTCTCACTTCCATATAGGAGGGTGCTCAGAACGCAGGCTTGGTAGACTTGAGTCTTGGTGTGCACTGTCAGCGCGCTGTTTTCCCACACCCTCTTTGTTAGTCGGGCCATGATGGTGTTTGCCTTTCCAAGCCTTCTCTCCAGCTCCACATCAAGCAAAAGAGTGTTGCTGATGGTTGACCCCAGGTAAATAAAGTTGTTGACTACTTCCAGGGTGGCGCCGTCGATTCTGATGGAGGGGACAGTGGTGACATCTTGAGCACTGACGTTTGTCTTTTTTAGGCTGATGGTGAGCCCGAACTGCTTGCAGGCATCAGCAAAATGGTCTCCCAGTCTCTGGAGGGCATCCTCGGTGTGGGTCACAAGAGCCGCGTCGTCAGCAAAGAGCATCTCTCTGATGAGTACTGACCTCACTTTGGTCTTCGAGTGCAGTCGTGCCAGGTTGAACAGCCTCCCGTCGGACCTGGTGTGCAAATATACGCCATCAGTGGACGTGCTGAAGGCGTAGGACAGGATCAGGGAGAAGAAGATCATATATCTATATCTATATATATATATATATATATATATATATATATATATATATATATATATTCCTCTGAAACTTGATCGAAATTGTTAGTTGTCATTTCAGTTGATCTCTGATAATGTTAACATGTAGCATCTTGATAACAATGGCAGAAACTCCAGCATAAAGGAGACAGATTTTAACACTGGAGGAAAAATTTTTATGTAATAGATATATGTTGTATTACATATATAAATCTAGCTGTATAAAATTAATTTTAGATGCATTCAATATTGTAACATACATTTTAACAAGAATTAGAACAAAAAATACAATACATGTATGGTGATTTTGTGTTTTTACTTATTAAACAGTGCTGAATTTCCACCTTGGAAACTGGTCTTTTTATACAAACTTATAAGGGACAATTTGTCTTCAGAAATGGCTTTTTGTTGGCAGAATGGGTGGTCACTTAAGATGAGTTTTACTTTAAAACTTTCATCTCATTAAAAATAGTTTAGTTTACATGAAACCGTTTGTTATAATCGAGGATTTCTGCTTACAATGGCCAACAAAATGTGTCATTTCAATATGAAAAATGGAAGAAATGTTGCAGATGCACAAGATTTCCTAAGACTAATGACATCATCTCGGGTGTCAGTAAATGCATTCATGTGGGATAGGAGTAATAATAATAATAATGACTTTATTTAAAGAGGGTAACACAATTAGCTAAGAACTAACCTACCTTGAGGCCCTCATACAAAGGAATTTATTTTAGCTGCATCTCTGAAGCCACTGGATATACATGTATTGGGTTTGGAAGAAGGAAATAGAGTGGGCATTTCTAATCTCAACTGGAATACTATTCTAGAGCAAAGTTCCAGAGTATTGGAAACTTTTTTTAAAATAATTCCTTATTTGGTTTGGGAATTTTATACTGTTTGGTAGACATGGATCGCAGGTGGGGAGTATTGCCAGGTAGCCTATACTGGAACAGTGATTGAAAATATTCAGGAGCACTATTATTGGATATCCTGTACATTAATTTGGCTTTTCTCAATGGATTCAGTCTTTAATAGGTAATATTTTTATTATACTTACCAGCTAAATTTTCCTTGCTTTGCTTCTGGATTGATATTAGCCCAAATGCTCTTTTATGAAGATGTGCCAGCTTTGCTATGTTTTTATCATTTGAATTACCCCATTCTGTATTACAGTAGTCTAAATAGGGTTGTATGTAACTTTTATAAAATAGTTTTCTGTTCCTGTCAGGGAGAAAATGTCTTATCCTACTGAGAAGCCATAAACTTGAATTGGCTTTTTTACTGATATGTTTGATATGTTCAGTCCATGATAAGTTATTATCTACCAAAACACCAAGTAGTCTATCATGACAGACCATTTGCAAATTTGTCTCCTTCCATGTCAGACATAGTTCATCATTATCAAAATTTGTCCTTTTTTGCCATGTTGAGATAAGTAATATTTTAATTTTACCCATATTTACCACCATGCCATTGCATGTGCACCATTTGTCCAGTTTGTTTAGGGCATTCTGTAAAGAAATTTCAAGTTCATGCTTTGTGTTTTGGATGTCTGACAATGTTGTGTCATCTGCATAGAGATCTGTAGATGATATTGAGTCCCTTAGTACAAGTGGTAGGTCATTAATAAATAAAATAAATAGTAATTGACCTAGAATTGAGCCTTGTGGTACTCCATATCGAATTGTTCCAGGTTCAGACAGAACATTATTTATATAAACATGTGTTCTCTCACTTAAGTATGAAGTAAACCATCTAACTGTGCTTTCATCACATTGGTAGATTTTCAGTTTCTTCAAAAGGATTTCATGATCCACCATGTCAAAAGCTTTCCTGAAATCTACAAATACAGATCCTATTATTCTACCTTGGTCAAGTGCTTAAAGCCATTTATCAGTTAGGGAGATCACATGAATGTTTCTATCTATAGCCTGATTGATTAGGGTGTAACAGCAAGTGTTTGGTTAAATATGACATGAATGAGTCATGGACATGTTTTTCAATCAAGTTTGACAAGACTGGTAGTATTGAGACTGGCCAGTAGTTATCAGCATCATGCTAAGAACCAGATTTGTGAACAGGAGTTACTTTTGCAGTTTTCCATATTTTGGGGACAGATGAGTTTGCAGTACTTAAATTGATTATGAATATTATGCTATCTAAAATAGAAGCAGAAGATTTAATGAGTCGTGGACCAGTCTGATAAAGTCCTGTAGCTTTCTTGGTATCAAGTTCACTGAGACATTTTTAAACAAAGTTTTTTGATACTGGTGGGATAGAGAAACATACCTCCTTAGAAATTTTGCTGCTGCAGAACTTTTTCAGTTTATTAAAGTTGTTTTCGATCACTGGTTCTTCTTTGTGGTAATGTTGGTCAACAAATCATTGAAAACATTTGCAGTGTCAGTGTCATTAGTGACTATGGTGTCATTTACCAGAAGTGAGTGAATTTTATTTGTCTGATATTTGTGTTTTCCTCCAGTAAGTTCATAGAAGACTTTCCAAATGGAGTTTGTGTTGCTCTTTTTGTTTTCAAGCAATGATTGATAATAAGCCTTTTTTTTAGCTTTTTTAATCAAACTTGTTATTTTATTTCTCTATACTTTATATTGTGCATGGTTTCCCATAGCCTTGAATTGGTCTCATGTTTTCAATGCGTCTAGGATTTCAGTAGTAAGCCAATTAGGTTGGATTTCATTCATTGCTTGATGTACTTTCAGTGGTGCATGCTTAGAGACTACAACCATAAATATGTCAGTCCCCACCCTCAGAGCTTCATCTATGTCATCCAAATTTTGGATTATATTCCATGGAACTTTATATAGTCATTGAGAAATTGTTCTTCATTAAAATGTTTGAGCGATCTGTGATAGTTTTGTATGTATTTTTCTTATTTCTCTTGCATTTAGCCTTTCTTGTCAAAAAAGTAGGATAGTGGTCACTAAGACCAACATTTGGTACATTAACACAAGCCACATTGTCTGGTAGGTTGGTATAAATGTTATCAATAAGAGTGCTTGATTTTTCTGTTACCCTTGTGGGCCCATTTACCAGCTGGACTAGTCCTAATGATTCAATAAATTCCATCCAGTTGTTCCTTATTTGAGTATTGAGAAGGTCCTTATTTATATCACCGAGTATATATGTTTCTTTCTCCTGTGCAAGAACATTTTCCATTTGTTTCAAAACGTTATCATTGCAAATTGCTTTGGAGGAAGGTGGCCTATAAATGAAGCCAACTAGGAATGATTTTGCATTATTTTGAGAAATTTCCATCCAGATACTCTCAGTTCCATGTGATTCCAAGTCAAGTCGCCTTTCTGCATTTACATATACATCAAGACCTCCCCCTTCTGTCTCTCTGTCCCTGCGTAATGGTTTATTGTAGCCTTGACAGTGAAATAGATTATGATTGTGGTTAGCATTTAATTTGGTTTCAGCGAGTCCTGAAACATGTATATTATTTTCCTTCAAAGACAACATTAACTTAATCTGGTCTATTATTCCCACTATGTGTCCCACAATGCCTTTCTTGCATGGACAAACTGTTTGACATATCAGTAGGAATGGGAAAAATATGTACATGTATTACATTCAGGTTGCTTCAGTGTCAACATTAAATTGTTTAAAGTTTTAATTCCAAGTTCTTGAAAATCAAGACTGAGCTCAGTGTGCAAGGGACGCACTTTTCCATGGAACTTCACTTTATCATGACAGATTATTGTATTATTAGCTGTGATTTTTATGTGGATGAGTTATTTTGGCATGTGGTTGACAAGTCTGTGAGTCTACACAAAATATCAAACACTACATATACAATAACTTGTTTATTATATACACTAATTTATACTTACTATAAATTAAGTTCCTGTGGGTTATTGGTTCTTCCCTGGGTTTTCCTTGTGTTCTTTTTTTCACCAGATGTCATGATACTGACTGCTATGTATCATGTGCTGAGAAATGGAGTTAAGCCCACAACAACAAATTTTAATATATTTTTGTCTAACAGATCGTTCAATGTTGTTATGTTGTGATTTTGATGCTGGCAAGCTTTCTCACATACCCACATAGCCAAGCCTGAGACTGGAGTCCACATAGACAGAAGTGAGATAGCAGTGATCCAATCTCTATGATGAGCACTTTAGACCACTTGGCCACTCAGGGCCCACTGTGAAATTTTACTATGAGAAAAAAGTTTAATTTACTCAGTTAAAAATGCTCTTTTAAGTATTGACAAGAGTAATTATTTCTTTCTTGATGTCCATGAATATGTCGAGCAAGTTGCATAATGTCCAAAAGTATTATGACATCAGGTCTTAAAGATTTTATGACATAAGGTCAAGTTTTTTGACTTCTTAATATCATGTGCATTGCTTTTCACAACATATACCTGAAGATGATGGGAAAATAAATATTGTCAGTTTACCCCAATGTAAAGTGTATTTGACAAAATATTTTTCCAATTACCCCATTGTCAAGTGTATGGGACAAAATATTGTCCATTTACCCCTATATAAAGTATATGGAACAAAATCAGATTATATTTAAAAAATACATATATTTAACACAGTAGGGATGTTGTCATCAGGTGAATTGGCGATATTGGAACTACACAGATCAAAATTATCTTTTGTGGAAATTGTGTGAGGCTAGAGTTAATTGTAATAAGTATACACTGACAGTGTCATAAAAAATGTCCCCATCACATGTAATGTTGTACTAATAAGTATACACTGACAGTGTTATAAAAAATGTCCCCATCACATGTAATGATGTACTAATAAGTATACACTGACACTGTCATAAATAATGTCCTCACGACATGTAATAAATGTACTAAACACCTTTATGTCCCTCTCAGGAGAGGTAAAGCATTTCAACAGGACAGTGCAGAAAGTGTGGCCTTATAAGAGTATGACCAGTGTAATTTGCTAAATTTGTAAAAAAAAAATTTTACATCTTTGCCATTTCTCATTTATCCTGAAGGTCTGCATATTTTGGTTTATTTGAAGGATTTATCTTCTTAACTGTTGTTTTCAATTTCCATTACCATTGCATATTTATTGACATGCCAGTTGTCCCAGTTTAGTTCCGAGTCTCCCAAATGTATGTAGAAAACATGACAGTCCTGAGCAGGAATAAAAATCTCATGATTAAAACAATGTTAAAAGTCAACAGGAAGTAACAGGGCAATTGTCACAGAGATCTGAATTGAAATTGTGTGTGTGTGTGTGTGTGTGTGTGTGTGTGTGTGTGTGTTCATATTTCCAAGTAAATAAAAAACAACATAACAGACCTGGTATTAAAGATGCAAATGGGTATCCAGGTACTCAGGTACCTGCCTGTTGATAATACCCCAGTTACAGGTAATAAAATGAGCCATAGGGTACCCATTTAACATATGCAAGGTTTCTGCCAGTGCTTGCAAACGCAGAACTCAGTTTGTTTTCAGTCCTTCTGGTTGAGCTGCAAATACCTGTACATTTTCAGTGCTAAGCAGAGATCTACCTCTACCAGTAAATAATTGACATTAATCCAATAGCATGTTTTTGCATGTGAGTACTCTTTGATTGGGCCACAAGTGTGGATACAGTGGCAAGTAACAGAGGGTAGCTATTTGATCTTGCTGCACAACTGACTTGTGTTCAGTTTCAACCTTGAATAGATTTCACAAATTGTGTGATCAGAGAGTTCCTTACAAAGCACAAGCTTACTGTCTAAATAAGCATCCACAGATGACAGTGAGGACAAGGAAAAAGTCATGATGATATTTATGATGACTAGACTGCAATGATTTACAACATGTTGATGGAGGATTTCAGAACTTTATCAGACAATGAGGATGAATTCTTGGATTTTGTACCAGAACACATTAGGTAGTGATATTTATAGGATATCATGAATTTAAAATAAATGTGGACTTAACTTCAGGTTTGTACACATTTAATACACTGGTACCCAGCAGAAGGTTTATAAAATTTTTAGAGCTTTACTTTGTAAAAACAAATTGAAATATCTCAGGGTTTTTTATGTTTTCCAAGTCGATCCAAGTTGATAGGAAGTAACAGGACACCTGTTGTAAAACCAGTCAAAATATCTCATTTTTTTCATATTTTACTTTTTATAAAATGATGTTGTTAATAGATTATAATTAATTAATGGTTGGGGGCAAGCGTGTAAGATAATCTCATTTTACAAACCTAATCTTTCCCTTTAAATGACCAACAGTCCCACTTTCACTAGCATAAAAGTTTGCATGTCTGTATTTATTACATAACTTTTAGCCAGGATTATGCTAATGTGCCATGAAACCTCCAACATGCAAAACATTCTAAAAGATTTAGCTCCCTTTGACCATGTTGGGAGATTTCCACTGGAGATGCATTTCCTCTCAAAACATGGTTACACTGAATAAATACAATAAAATGGTGATGAAACACCAGCATGAATATTGGTAAACTCCAAGAAAATGATGCAGATGTTCTGTGCAGTTTTAAGCAGCCCCCACCCACCCCAAATAAAGCATATCAATACATGCATTTAGATTAGGATGTTTTAATACAAGTTTTAAAAGAAGATGGGTGTGTGCTTTTTAAGATATGTGTGGATATTAGTTAAATACGGTATCTAACTTTTGTCTATTTTCTATAGCTGAATGGCAGCTGCAGTGAGTATCCTTGTCAGAATGGTGCAACATGCAGGCCAGTCAACATCACTATAAATGGGGTAAGTGATGAAAAGCTAAGGAACTAGTCTTGGGGATTTGTTAACATACTTATGCCATAGCTCTAGGTAAAAGTTTTATCAAATTGGGAAAATTTTATTGCCTAATTTGGAAATAAATTTTTTTAAAAATAAATTTATTGGTGTATTTTGCAAACTCAGCAAAACAGAAGTCAACTTAAACTACAAGACTGTGTCTTTGTTGTTGTTTTGGATTTAAAGCCATTTCTAAGCATAAGATAGGCAATACATAACAGGTGGAGGATGAATCCGGGAGGGAAAGCCAGTAAGAACCGACCCATGGGAAGCTACTGGCAACCTCTCTCACATAACCATGTCAGTCATAATGCTAGTCATGCATTCATAAATGGATCAAAATAGCCTAGCCATTCAGGATGATTGGATCATATGGGGCTATTTGAATTCTTTCATAGTGATAAAATATTTATTGAAATATGCACAGAACATCTGGAATGTAAACTGTTACTTTGTCATGTGTTCCATAATGGAACATGGACTGTACTTAATGGCAGGAGTAATACACTGAAATCCTTTTACTCAATGGCTTATTTGTCTTTGTAAATCTGACTACTTCTCTAGAATACTGCTGTGGGATAGCCATTTGGCTGTCATGTCCATTTTGCATTCATTAACATTTGCAATTTTTTTTTGTTTCTCAAAACCAAACATGGCATGAAGGGCTTTCAGATTTGCACACATGATGTCATTTACTTGAACCAAAGTGACATTCAGTGAGACACTTTGCATTAACAAGGCCTGTGTCAATTTTGATTTTTACAACATTCTGGCAGAGTGTAAGAATTGTGGCCTCTGTTTGAATTAAAACATTGCTTTCTATTTTCTTCTGCTGGCTGAAGAACTTTCTGAAGGACTTCTGGGATTGAAGTAAAATTTGTAATGAGACTTTGACATGAGGCAGACCAAAGTTCTATTTCACAATTTTGTCAAAACTGTAAGAGTTATGGCCCCTATTTGTCTTTGAACTTGGCCAGTAAGTTTTAACTTTGAACTTGGCCAATAAATTTTGTAACCATTCGAAGGACTTGTATTAAAATTTAAAAGTTAGTAATAGGTTTTATACAAAGAAGTCCAATCTCAGGTTCAGCTTTCACTTTTTTCTGGCAAAATTGTTCAAAGTTATGGCCCCTTAATTTGACCTGGAACTTTGTCTTTTAATTTCCACTCAGTAACTTTTGAAGGATTTCATGGATTGAAACTAAATTAGATATGAGACTTTATATTAAGAAAACCAAAAATAGAAAATGAAAAACAGTAGCCAGTTGATGGTCAGTATTTTCAGGCAGACATTTATGAAAGTTATGGCCCCTGTTTTGGCATAGAACTTTGCCCTTTAATTGCATCATTTATTGTCCAACTGTTAGGCATTTTTGGAAGAAATCTTCCAAGAAAAGTTAAACATGTCAATAACACCTTGCATTTAATTTAGCCAATCATTGTTTAAAACAACCCAGGAGCAAGCAACGTGGCAAATGACAGATGTGTTGGTAAATCATTTGACTTTAAGGAATACAAGCACTCCTTGCCAAGTATATGAAAATGACATATTTTATGAAAATATATTGAAAATATCTCCAGCTGATTAATATCAATTGTTGATTAGTTATGATGAACCAATCAATGATCTATAAATTTCAACCGATTCCTGACAGTAATATTTACACAGTTATAATTCATGCCTGTTTCCACTATCAGCCAGTCAGAAAAAAACCTTTCAAAAGTAATGTCTTTTATGATTGAAACAGAATTTCAAACTCATATTCATGCTCTAGACTGAAGCTCTGAAAACTGCTGTGGTTGAATTAAAGATTGAGCTTCTACTATCAGCAATACAGAGACTGCCCTTCAAAAGTAACACTTTTTGTCATTTAGTTGAAAACGAAATCTGAAACTCAAGACTTTTATGGTATTCTGGTCTGGAGATCATAAGTATTAGCCAATCAGAAACAATCTTTCAGATGGAACATCATGATTAATTGGAACAATATTGAAATTCAAAAACAAGCTCAAGAGTTTGATTTCAGGCCATATCTTCCATCAATAATGCATTAGTAAAGTAGTGTCTAGGCAGTTTTCTAGGAGTTATAAGTGGAGCAAAAGTTGCTTATACGCAGGATTGTGTGGTATTTTAAATTCAGTCAGAACAACTTGTACATACAGTTCTTTTGATAAAGGATGTCTTTGTGACTTTATGAAACTGGCTGGCCATTTATTTGGCAGGTGACCTTTTATGTACATGATGTTGCTATAATGAGGTGATCACTAAACCATGCATGAGTTTAACACTTAACCTGCACAGGTATTGGAAGTACATTTTCCTAATGGTAAGAATGAAAACCAGACAAAGTCCAACATTTTGCTCTTCATATCGGCAGGAATTTTAATTAATTCATAAAGTGTTGCTGAGCAGTTGATTAATGAAGCAAAGATTTTTCATAATTTATATAAGCAATAAAATCAGGCCATGTTACATACAGGATAAGGTATGTTTGTATGTAACTGTTTCTGATAGTTTAATAAGCCTCGTCAAATGAGATAGTTCCTTGATCATAGACAAATAGATCCAAAATATAATTGTTATGCAAGCATATATTCTTCAGGGTTCCCATTATACTGGAAGATTGGGAAAATATGAGAAGAAAAAAATGGGTTTGTTTCCACCTTAGAAAAGTCCTTCATTTTTGTAAATATTGATCAAATATAGGAACTTTTACCAGGGTTGGCACTGGCTTTCAATACATTGTTGCCAAAAAAATTGCCAACCTCAATATTTTGTTGCCAGTTTTCAAAAACTGTCGCCATATTCCTGATACAGTTCTATCCATTTATCTCCATATTTTCAGGACCAAGGTAATATTGTCAAAAAAAGTGGATCTTTAAATAAGTAAAGGGGGGGGGGACTGAAAATAAATTGAAATTAAGCAGTCAAGTGAAACTTTTAAGAAGTGACCTGTCATCGATGACTAGGATTTACACAGAGGAAAAAAAAAATGGAAATTTTGATTAAATGAAGACAAGTAGCCTGAAATACACTTGTATATTGACAACTTACATTTGTGTAGTACACTCCACAATGTGTTAAATAATGTTCATGTATATGAAAATCCATGAATTCGAGTATTTTAGATCATATGTTAGAAAATTCATATATCAGTCAAATCCTGTTAGAAAACACAACATACGTATATATAAAAGAAATGGTATTCCTCTTTTGATCTGTATCCCGTTGTCAACAAACACGTTTCATGAAACAGTTCACTCTGATGTACATGATCCTAGTAGCACGTGGCTGTATTGTTGTTTATATGCTACATGTACATGTACTTAAATTGCCAGAGACATTACCATGATGCCAAGGCTACCAAGGGGATGAGGCTATTCATAGGGACATGAAAACGTGAACAAATAAAAAGTTTAACAAACATTTTTGTGAGATCCTATCTTCATTTGACTTGATGGCCAGATATCTATTGTTTCAGTATATTGGAACTTTAATTTTTTTAAATTTTTTTTATAATGCCATTGGTAGTGATCGTAAGCATGAACTGTTTTGTTGCAAACAGGAAATTTTCATGGCATAATAAATTTGTTCCAGTCACTATTAAAAATGAAACAATGCTTTTATTTAAGTTTGTTGATGACTTCCTTTGACCTTGTTTTGATGAAGGTGCATGTGTTATTGAAGGTGCCTCTAAAGGTCCTCTTTGAAGGACCTGTTTGTTATTGCTGCGGCAGATTCAAATGATTGTAGAACATTGACTGAGACATAATTTTTTTCCCCATACAGATTGATCAGTGCATCAGATGTAATCAGTTTTCTTTTAAGTTTCAGCAAAACTATTGTTTATTGTACATTTTTCAAAAGATAAAAATATTTCCATGGTCTGGTCGATTGTAGTCGTTCAGAGGTGGTCAGTTGTAGCTACTCTGGTAGCATGACCATTTTGGTTATCTTATGACATACAGTAGCACTAAGGCCAGACATCAGCATAAGCGGATTATGATATAAAAACACCATGTTTGGGTAGTTTGTAAATATGAACAAAGGATTTGTTTATATAACAATAGTTTCCAGTGCAATTTTATATCCATGTTTGTGGCTTCCTGTCATGGTGCCTTTGAATTTCTCCACTCAAAACCTAAGACTGTATATACAGTTTTTAACAGCCAAAAATGTTGCTGTCAAAAATATTGCCAGATGGTATATTTTGTCGCCAATAAGGAAAAAGAACATTGGCGAAACCCAGTGAAATACCTGGTTTTACCTGTCACTTGATGAATAAAAAATATGTAATTGAGTTGTAACAAAATTTATCACAAGATAAATTTATTTAGTTCTTACTGAAAGTTTTGGCACTTGAGGAACTTTTCTGCCATTTGAGATACAATTGCTGTATGGATCATTTGGGTGCATGCCCTAAGTATAATTGTGCAGTCAATCCAAGCACTCAAGTGATCGGATTGGTCAAATAGACTGGTTGGGTGGATGCCCTAAGTATAATTGTGTAGTCAATCCAAGCGCTCAAGTGATCGGATTGGTCAAATAGACTGGTTACTCGTAAGTTTGCTTCATTTTAGTATTTCTTTTGTAGAAGATAATATAAGCTTGGCATCACACTATACAAACATGTTTTCATTTTATGATCGGGGTCAGTGTTAGAGCAAATTAATAAACCTTAACTACTGAAGTTCTCCTTTTGATCTGTAATGTTAACAAAGCTGTATTACTTGGTAGTTCACACTGGGAACATGGTGTTAAATATTTTATCATCAGTAGTAACCTTTGATACCCCTTCTTGTTTTTGGAGTGAATTTCACTATAGGACCCAATATTTAGAAATCTGCTGGCTGTTCAAGCAATTTTTGATGCAGAATCACATGCTCTGGGTGTCATTGACATTGACTGCATTAAATATACAGTCTATAGTTTAATTATATTAAAATTATATGTTAAAGCACCATATAGATGTAAGCAGGGCTCAGGGAAAACCACTTTCTTAATCATGTAAAAATTGGCTGTGCTTAGGAAAACTTTGTTTCTTGTTTGTCCCTGGATCGAGTCAGTACAAATGTGTAATTTGACAATATTTTGCTCATTTTCTGTCTATAGCAATCTTTGAAACTCAGCATCAGTTAAACCCTAGCATGCATCAGTTATCAGTTACTTCTGCCTATTTTGCCTATTTGTTATTCCAGAACATGTTGCAAAGGCAGATAACATTGCATGTTACAGAGACACCCAATTCCAACATGTTAAAATAGGTTCAGTGTGAAGATGTGAGGTTTAAAACCCTTCTTGTATAAAGTTTGTGTCTGGTGCCAATGGTTTTTATTAAGAGAGTTAGTAATGCAGTGATAAGTGTACTGTGTTGAGTAAAGTAATGATAGGGATGAGCATCTGTTGTAATTCGCAAGGACGAGTGTTTGGAAAATTTTTTTCGCTGAGACCTACATAATGTGAGGGCTTCTTGTCAAAGTGTTAAACAACACTCTGATTAAAACCTTTCTTTATTCCATCATCTGCAATTGAATAGAGCAAATATACCATTTTTATTGTGTAAACTGAAATGAGTTACATGTAAATTTATGTGAATTTTGGTAGTTATACTTGTTTCTAGTGATATATCCTGTGGAGTAGTACTAAGCTATATTTTCTACTTCCGATGTTATGGGACAGTCTCAAACTAGAAGAAGTTTTTGATTTAAAAAATGCATGTTTTTAAGTCCTTTAAGTAATGGTTACAACTGAACCTCAATTTTGTCAGGCAAAAAAAACATGGAAGCGACATGGGAATTTTTGTTTCAAAAAGTATGCGAACCCTGATTTTTAGACTATTAATTACATGCAAAGAGGAATAATTTTTGTATACCTTTTTCTTATATTCTGTTATGTTGAATAAACTGACTTAAAAAAATTATAGATACACTATTTACGGGTTCTAATTTTTATTTTGCAGACCAAGTATTCAACATTCAATTGCAGCTGTCCAGCAGGGTACGAGGGAGATACATGTAATGAGGTTACAGACTATTGCCAGAGTTCCCCATGTCAGAATGGTGGCAACTGTACCTCTAGTCCTATCATCCACAACTTTACCTGCCAGTGTGCCGCAGGTAACATGAAATAAATTTTAAACAATTTTAAGTTTACCTTGACTTTGACCATAAGACCAGGTGAGCCCTGGGTATGGCCCTGAATCTGCTGTGCACTGTCCAATGCCCATCCATAAACAAATGGTATTTTCAACTTGTTAAAAGCCACTAAACCAATTTCAGCCAAACTTGGAAGACATCATCCTGACATGATAGCCTTTCAGGTATGTACAAGTGATGCTAATCCTTCAAATACAGTCACCTTTGTTGTAAATGACTTGTAATAAAAAACTGCATATAATGTTTTCTAAAAATTGACAGAGAGCATCCTGGCATCAAGAGCTTGCAGTCTTTTACATCTGAAGCTACTCTACCATCAAATAAAGTATCTTTTCCTAAAAACAGAAAAATCCCAACTTGTTCTAAAAAAGTGCTTAACAGAATTTAACCTAATTTGACAATATATGTATCACTCTGGTGGCCTAGTGGTTAAAGTGTTCACCCTGGATGCAGGAGGTCATGGGTTTGAACCTTGTCCAAGTTATATGAAAGACTTATTAAAAATGGTACTAAGAGCAGCCTCGCCGGGCGCTCAGCATTAAGAGGTTAGTGTTAGGACTGGTCAGCCTGGTGTCAGGATAATGTGACTGGGTTGGACATTATGCTGCATGTCTGCGGCATGATGCTGCAGTGTTAGACATCACTATAAACTGCCACCCTGCAAACATTGTAGAGATAAGACTAAAAAATGGCTAAAGCAACGTTAAAAATCCAAATCACATACACATAAAAAGTATTTGACATGATACAACCACCATTACTAAAATAAAAACTTTAAAAAATATCTCAAAAGCTACTTAATAGAATTTGACAAAAAACATCTGGTCATGAAGGGCTTTTAAATTCACATAAATTCCAATCCATCATCACATATCACCATTGCAGAAAGTGATTCTCATCAGAATTTAATCAGTGTTGACAGAACACAACCAGACTTGACATGCTTAGCTTCCTACATAAAATATTGATTGGTCATCAAATATGGCAACAGTTACTAAAACTAGAAATATCTTAAAGTCATTTCTTCTCAGTAACCACTGATTAGAATTTGAACAAATTTGAACAAAACCGTCTTTGCATAAAGGCCTTTCAGATTTATACAAAAAACATGCTGAGTTGCCATCATAAATGACTGTTACTTAACAAAATTGAAAAACCCTTAGACAATGATTTTTCAAACACAGCTTGAAATAATTTTTATCTGATTTGACAGAAAGCATTGTTTCATATAGATCTTTCAATATTGAACAAATATAGATGGAGGTACTAAGATTAAAGTAACCTTGCAAAAGTTTTTCTCATAACATGGAGTCACCAGTGTTTGAAGAAATTTATGCAGAAAGCATCCTACTGGCACAGATTTCTTGACCAACTGTTCTTGTATTTGACAGTTAGGGTATAACAATATTCTGTTTAACAATTTTAACTTATGTGTGTCTTTACTTTAGAGTTTTAATGGCTGTGCTGTCACATATCTAAAAGTTATTTGATTAATATTTACCTTCAGCCGATCAGACCACTAAAAGGCAAATATCAAATAACCAATTAAGAAACCAAACCTATTAAAGTCACATTGCAGTATTTATAAGAAAAGGATCAGGCTGAAAACTTAAATTGACCGGAAATACATTGAATCTATCATTAAATCATGAAAAATATAGATTATTGAGTCTTTGATTTAAATTAGGACTTGAAATATGGCTGTCATAGGAACACAAAATTCAGTTTTATGTGAAAACTATAAGCATTGTTTACACCAGACTGAGTTTGTTCATTTGATACCAACACATAGTTCTGAAGTTATTTGAAAGGAGTGATTAAAAGTTGCTTGCAATCAAGGAATGTAGTTCATGCCTTCATTCCTATGTACATGTCTAAAGAGGAATGACACATTGCAGGTATTAAGAGGGAAGCTTTTGAAAATTACGTTTTTTTCTCCCGATTGATTCCAGTAACCATTTAGGAACAAAGAAGAGAAACATCACTACATCTACATCTATTATAAGTACGAGTTTTACATTGCTTGAAAACAATGCATGCAATAATGGAAGGAAATTATGCCCATATTCCTGTTTTTATTGAATTAGTAATCCAAGATTAGATGTGTCTTAAATGTATCAATAATTAAAAATCATGTTTCATTTTAGGAAGAAATGATTTGTTGTTCTATCAGATGGTCTAAATTTGATACAGATTTTCATTTAGATGCAACAATTACATATTCATAGGAACACTATTGTAATTACAGGTTATAATAGGAACACTATTGTAATTACAGGTTATAATAGGAACACTATTGTAATTACAGGTTATAATAGGAACACTATTGTAATTACAGGTTATAGTGGTAAGTACTGTGAGGTGGATATAAATGAGTGTAATTCTACCCGATGCTTCAATGGTGGAAACTGCACAGACATTGTCAATGGCTTCATCTGTGTCTGTCCAGCAGGTAATTATAAATTGCATTACTTCGTCATCATTGGAATCTTGCAGTGTTTTTACATCCTTTTGAAGAAAACAACAGTTCTCAGATTATTATTATTATTATTATTATTATTGGTGAGTATATTTTACATGGTCCAAAACCAGGAAAATTGGGGAAAGCAGGAGTGGGACTACTTTAGTGACCGGTTCTAAATGGATGCAAGGAGGATTTTGACGTCATATTAGATGACAGAATCATCAAAATCAAATTGAACTTGGATGAAATTTTGGACCCTTTTAACATAAATCAAGCTTTTCTTACAACTGCAGAAACATAGCTTTGACTTTGTCAAGTAATTTGTCAATAAACTCCCTGATATGTGTATCACCTGTCTCTGTCAAGGCCATATAATGGATGACTTCACTCCAAAGAAAAGATCTTTGTCAGATTTTCACCTGAGAGATCAAGATTGATATTTAGTTAACTCCTTAACAACATATCTTCCCACATTGATAAGTGCTTCTTCAGGTCTTGCACTGGTTTTGTCTTCTTCAAACATTATGGTGTTAGAGTTCCAAACTTAATTGATAATTTGTTTAATCTTATGTGTTGGAGTTCCAAACTTAATTGACAGTTTGTTTATTCTTATGTGTTAGAATTCCAAACTTAATTGACAATTTGTTTAATTTTATGTGTTAGAGTTCCAAACTTAATTGATAATTTGTTTAATCTTATGTGTTATAGTTCCAAACTTAATTGACAATTTATTTATTCTTAATGTGATTATGAACAATATTGAGCACTGATTGTTCTTGATCACATTCCATCATAATCCATCAAGGCACAGACCAGTCCTTGTTGACTTGAAAATGCAGCTTTTTAATTATGTTTAGTTTGGCATTGGTATTTAAATTTTGATTTCCAGTGGAAATATTCCCAAGAATTATTCATCCATCTTGGACCAATTTCTGATGCAGTGCTTTCTACATTATAATAGATGCTTATAATAGACTGAATGCATACAGCATTTTAGTACAGTGTGTATCTTTGAAGCATCTGACTTATGTAGACCAAAATGAGAACTTACGACTCTGTCTTAAATTTCAATAAAATAACAAACTTGTTTCCTCTAAAGAAAACTACACTCTGTTTTGGATCTCCAGTGGAAGGCCATGTATGTTTGTCCCATAAAAAGATGTAAAATGTCTTGAAATGCAAAATTGCATTTCAGAATTTGAAGATAAACTTAGTAGTTAGATTGATAGTTTATGGGAAACAGACCAAAATGGAATCTGGAAATGGATTAATTATAGAAAGTCAAATGATGCTTCCTCCTCCAGGATAAAAATTACCTACCTGCTAAAAAAATATACTACAATTTTAATTAACTATATGGGGGAAAAAAACAATGCATACAATAATGGAAAGAAATTCTACAGATATTCCTGTTTTATTTGAATTAGTTATCCAAGCTTAAAGGTGTTCAAAAATTGCATTGAATGTTTTGAAAATTAAAAATCACGGTTAATTTTAGGAAGAAATAAAGACTCATCCTTTCATGTCTATTTTCATTTGGTTTTTATTTAATGACAGATGTTCCTTACAATTTGAGTTGTATTTATGCAGCAGATGATGCTTAACAGATTAAAAGATTAAAACTTGACAGATTCATTTGTTTCACTTCTGAAGTAATTATGCTTTTCAATATGTTTTGAATGAAATAAACTAAATAATGAAGATAATGTCAGTTTTTAATGTACACATAAAATGCGATTTCTTTACTGTGTAACACAAGAGAAAGCCTAATATCCTACCTGTGGTAATAATTTGACCATATTTTAGCCTTGCATTTAGTCTTCATTATTCTTAGTTGGCCTGTACATACAGTTGTTGTTATATAATGCAGGTTGGACTGGAATGAACTGCAGTGTGGACACTAATGAATGCAACACAAACCCATGTCAAAATAGAGCCAGCTGTGTTAACAGTATTGGTTCATTCTCTTGTAATTGCACAAGCACAGGATACGAAGGTAAGTTTACTCTTTACTGGTTTACGAATTAATCACAAAAGATCTGATTCCAATAGATTTATACAAAACCTTGAACAAGGAAATACAGTAGAATCTTTCTTCAAAGAACACCCCATCTGCCAAAAACTAATGGTCTCTCAAGTCAGGTGGTTTTGCAGACAGATCATAACACTGCATAATTAATAAATCTGTGCAACGAGAACCTAGTCTCTCAAAACAGATGGTCTGTTATAGTGGTCTCTCAAGGCAGGTTTTATTGTATCTACCCCGACTCAGAAATTGTACAATTTCACCTATTTTAGCTCTACTGGTCATAGGCCAGAAGAGCTCATGGGATGGTTGGTTGTCTGTTGTTCATCTGTCCATTAGTACAAGTTATTTCTACTTTGCTGCTCCTCCAAAACTATTTTGAGGATTTGACACTTTACACACATTCATTCCATGGTCTGGTTGGTCCTATTTGAATTGGTACTGCTCATACTTGAGTATGGTCACCAAACTAGTCCACTTAGTTAATCATTTATTTAATCATGATGTCTAGTTGATCCTAAATGAAAATGGTGCCAATCTGACATCCATTGCGACAGCCATCTTGAAAATCTTGTTTTCGCTAGACCTGAATGGATGGTCATATCAACTTGGGGCTTTTACTAAAATACTTACTGTGATGTCTGCTAGGTACTTAATGAAACTAGTGCTGATCAGACGTCCAGTGTGGCTGCCATGGCACTATCTTAAATATTTTGCTATCACTACACCTATCATCATGGGGTTTTCACTACAAGACTTCTTATGATATCTAGTTGGTCCTAAATGAAAATGGTGTTGATCTGACATCCAATACGGCCACCTAAATGGCCATCTTGGAAATCTTATCACTACTCCTTCTGAATGGATGGTCATAACAGCATTGAGTTTTCATGACAAAATTTCTTTTGCTGTCTAGTTGGTCCTAAATAAAACTGATTACAATCTGACATTCAATATGGCCACAGTGGCAACCAACACAAAAGTCTTGTTATCACAACTCAACTTGAACAAAACTCATGGGGTATTCACCAGAAGATATCTGATGATGTCCAGTTGTTCTTAAATGAAACTGGTGCCGATCGGACATCCAATATGGCCACCACAGCAGCCATCTTTAAAATCTTGTTATTTGTTATTGTCCCTCTTTAGTGGAATATCACAGTTTGAAAACATTGTTTTCTCTACTCCTCTCGAAATGGATGGCTATATCAACATGGGGTTTTCAGCAGTAGACTACTTGTGATACTTTGTTGGTCCTAGATGAATGCATGATTATTATGACATGGGATTTTCACCAAAAAACTTCTAATGATGTCCACTCTGTCCAAAATGAAAATAGTATCAAGTGGATATCCAGTATATGTACCACAGCAGCTAATTTGAAATTTTTTTATTGCTGAAGAATATCAGAGATGGTTTCAACACTCAGCAGTTAAAAGGAGGAAACAGTCTTATCTTCAATGCCTGGAAATTCTTTTTGTCTAGTAGAGTATCGTCCTTCTCAAGGGACTGTTTGTTATTCTTCTTATCTAAGGATTTATACAGTGGTAAAGTGACAGTAGAGAAAGTCAGTTACTTTATGAAATGATAATGCTTGTAAACTTGAAATAGTACTTGAAAACTCTCTGAAAACTCCATTACAAAAAGACTTAATAGGGCTTTACAAACTGCATCATGGATGTAAAACTGTGTACATGCCATCAAGATATTTTGACTCTAATGGAAGGTCAATGGATAAATTTTGAGTCTAATGCAAAGTTAATGAAAAAGTTTTGACTCTAATGGAAAGTTAATGGAAAAGTCAGTCCTAAAAATATGCAACAAACAGTAAAATCTGATTAATGCACAACACATGGTCAGGGTATTTAAAATGTCATGCTTCGTACATCACCTTCAGTCATATGTGTCATATAGTAAAGACAAAATTAAGTTTTCTTAAGGAGAACTGACAGATATAGGTACAAATCCAAGATTTAAAGATTGTACTATAGACGAAAACCACCTAGTGTTGTAAATGAAATGTTTTATTGTGAACTGATTCTTCTATTAATAACACTGATGTGTTTCATTACAGGACCAGATTGTGCAGATGATGTAAATGAATGTTTGCTAAATCCTAACCCCTGTCTAAATGGAGGAAATTGTACAAATTCTATTGGAGATTATAATTGCTCATGTACTTATGGATACACAGGCAAAAACTGTGATCAACCAAATTGTACTGCTGTGAACTGTAACAATGGCACTTGCAAAGTAGTGAATAACAAATGGGCCTGTGACTGTCAGGAATACTATGAAGGTAAGCAGATTTCTTTCCCTTTAATTGGCTGTGGAAATGCTTGTTGGTTGATGTAGATATATATGTTGATATTGTACAGTTCTGGCACTTATGTGAGTACAGTATTGGCCGATATGGAGCATAGACACTCCATAAGGATGAAAGCCAGATATTAACACACATCAAAATGCCATAATTGTTTTCATTTTTAAACAGGTTAATGTAAAAGTAAATTGTAAAGTTTTAACAAAAGCTAGTGTGACAGAAAAAAATGCAGTGCAAGTTATTGTTATTTTGTTTTATTGTATTGTATTTAGTCTGTAGTTGTGAATAGCTGACATAATGTAAAATGGAACTTTGTAATTCAGGTTGAGAGTGTCCACATCTGCCTGTAAAAAGATATTTTGTACCATAAGTCATGTTTTATGACTTGATATTTTTAGCTCTACTGGTTATCAACCAGAAGAGTTGATGGGATGATCTCTTGTCTATCGAACATCATTCATCCATCTGTTACATGTTAGTTAATGAAACTCCTCCAAAGCCACTTGGAGGATTATCCTGAAACTTTCCACACATTTCAACCCATTGTTTAGTTCAGGCATGTAGAGCTTCCTCCAGGTGCAGGCCAGATAAACAATTTTTCAAGCCACACCGTATGATGTAAATAGATGGATAAAGTCAAGTCACAGGCCAGATCCAGCCTGTCGGCCAAACTTTATGATGTAAATAGATGGATAAAGTCAAGTCACAGACCAGATCCAGCCTGTGGGCCACACCTTATGATGTAAATAGATGGATAAAGTCAAGTCACAGACCAGATTCAGCCTGTGGGCCAAACTTTATGATGTAAATAGATGGATAACGTCAAGTCACAGGCCAGATCCAGCCTGTCGGCCAAACTTTATGATGTAAATAGATGGATAAAGTCAAATCACAGACCAGATCCAGCCTGTGGGCCACACCTTATGATGTAAATAGATGGATAAAGTCAAGTCACAGGCCAGATCCAGCCTGTGGGCCAAACTTTATGATGTAAATAGATGGATAAAGTCAAGTCACAGGCCAGATCCAGCCTGTGGGCCAAACTTTATGATGTAAATAGATGGATAAAGTCAAGTCACAGACCAGATCCAGCCTGTCGGCCAAACTTTAATCATGCCTGGTCGAGATGGTCCTAATTAAAAATGGTGCTGCTCAGACATCCAGTATGACTGACAGAGCAGCCATGTTGACAATTTTTGTATTACTACTACTCCTGAATGGATAGCCATATAAACATGGGGCTTTCATTCTAGTTGGTCCTAAATGAAGATTGAGCCGATCTGACATACAATATGCCTGCCACAGCAGATTGCACTCAAAACCTTCTTATGATATTAGTTTGGTCCTAAATGAAAATGGTTCTGATCTGATGTCCAGTATGGCCACTATGGCAGCTATCTTGAAAATCTTGTTATTGCTACTCCAGAATGGATGGTCATATGAACAAAAAAGACTTCTTATGATATAAGGTTGGTCCTCGATGAAAATTGTGCGACTTGGACATCCAATATGACTGCCACAGTGGCCATGATGACAGTCTTGTTATTGCTACTATTCATAAATGGATGGTCATATCAGTATGGGGTTTTTGGTAAAGGACTTCATATGATGTCTGGTTGGTCATAAATGATGTTTGTGTCAGTCTGACAGCTGCCATCTTGAAATGTTTGTTTTCACTACTCCTACTGAGTGAATAGTCATATCATCATGGCTTTTTCACCAAAAAACATCTTATAATGTCTGCTTGGTCCTAAACGAAAATGGTGCTGATCTGATGTCCAATGTGGCAGCCATCCTTAAAATCTTGTTGTTGTTTCTCCTTCTAAATGGATGTTTATATCAGCATGGGTCTATCTGATCCTAAATAATAATCATGCTATCTGATATCAACTATGGTCACCACAGCAGCCATCTCGAAAATTTTTTTATTTTATTTTTTCTGCATGGAAAATGACATCTTGAAATATTCTACTCAAACTCAAATTGGATGGCTATATCAACCTGGAGATTTCACTGATAGATTTCTAAAGTTAAAAGTAAGATATGGTTTTATCTGTATTCCAGGAAATTCTCTTTGCCAAGAGAGCAGCAGTCCGTTTATTTGACTGTTGTTTGAAATTTCGTTTTTTTCCCAGAGGTTTTCTTGACTAACCTGACAATCTGTTCTGTATTCAGCATATCCTTACATCTTATTAGTGTCTCCAGTTGATTGGAAGGACCAGCATAACACCTATTTGACAGTTTTTGTGTTGTCAGTATTTGTTTTCTGTTTAAGTTGATACATGAACCAAATGTATATTACTTTGTGTCAAAAATATGGTTATTGTATGACAGATTCACCCATTGTTATTAACATGTTAACTACTAGTTTAAGCTGATGAATTGGGGATATGGGCCAATTATTGATGATTTGGGGATATGGGCCAATTATTGAGGATATGGATAAAGGCCAGTTGTTGATGATTTGGGGATATGGGCCAATTGTTGATAATTTGAGAATATGGACCAGTTGTTGACATATATGAAAGCTATTGCTACTTTTGACTGTGATTCTTTTATCTCACTGACTTCCACAATACTGATAAAATCCATGAATTGAACAAAGAACACACAATAGGTAAGTATAATTAGTCTGATTATTTTGTACAAAGTTATCTGTCAGGATTTGCACACAATTATTTACAAATGTTTAATTGGTCATTTAGTTCTACTAGTTCTTAAGTTACTGTTGGTGATAATTGTAAAAGCATTTATCTTTTACACAGACAAAAAACATCACACTGCACATTATGGACACCTCATGCACACTGCTTGCAATTTATGGACACCTCATGCACACTGATTGCACATTATGGACATTATGGACATCATGCAAATGCTTGCACATTATGGACACCTCATGCATACTGCCTGCACATTATGGACATCTCATGCCCACTGCCTGCACATTATGGACACCTCATGCTGCCTCTTTTCTTTTAAATGTTGTCAGTCTTCTCTTTTATACATTTTGCTTCAAAGTTGTTAGTTTCAGCCACAATTCTTTCATTTAATACCAGGGGAAAATATTTAAATCAGAAATCCCAATTTTTTCCTCTCATCCGAAACAGATGTAGGACCAATACATTCAGTAAACTTGGTGACTTGCAGAGTATGTGGCTGTCATATCATACTGCACTTTCTTCATCATATGATTATGTCTCAATTTCTGCAAGACTGGACAAAAATGATAATTCATTGTCATTGCCAGCACTTCCTAAATCAATATCATGAATCTCATCCTCTAAAAAGCCTGAAAATTATGATTCCAAATCAGTAGCAAAAGCCATTGTTTTCACTGTCAATAACTGCTTGCATTAACTTTCACATGTTACAGAATTCCAGAAACTCGCCATATTTAATAGGCATATTTAGTATATGACATCTTTCACAGCAAGAACCATTATTTGTAAATCATATTTTGATTAGCTGATTTCTGTTCATTACTGATGAATTAGATTATTTTGATCAGATATGTCACTGAGGTCTAAACACATAACAGGCAAGCAGATATATCTTCTATGGTGGATAGCAGTGCTTGTTTACAAGTAGATTTATCAGTCATTGCAGAGGTAAGGCACATGTATATAGCAGATATACAAATCATTGGTAGGGAAAGAGTTAATTCCCTTTTCCTAAGCAGTGACCCATAGTTAAGGTGGCTCTCTACAGTTTCATATTTTGCATAGGGTTAGAATTTTAAAGAAAAAGAATTCCCCCGGGTTTCCTCACTAGTTATACTGGCTATTTAAAAAAGACCTTGTATATCTTAGGTATTGTTAAAAGAACCTTTAATTCCCTTTATTTTGGTGTATGATTGATGGGCGTAATATGGGTTATAGCGTATACAGCTTGGCCTTACTCCAGATGTGCACCTTTCAAAAAAGTGCTAGCTCCACTTGGTCATTTTCACTTCCTGAACTTCAGAGGTAAATTGTAAAAAAAAAGAGCCAATAACTTGTTTTACATCTTATGTATTTGGTAATTCATTCATTGCTCTTTCAGAAGCTGGTATTGTCTAGTCTGACAAAATTCATTTTCCCTATTTTCATAGCTGCTAAGGATAGTGTACTTTAGACAAATTCAGGCTGATTTTTGGAGCACAAGGGAGCAGTCATTTTAGTTAGCAGTGTGCTAAGATCATTTAAAATTTCCAAAAGTACAATATCCAAAGAAATGTCAGTCACATTACATCAAAGTAGCATAAATGTATGCCAACATTCTCTCCACTGTGCATGTTTTAAATGGAAACAACTTCACCTTACATACGTCACTCTCTCAAAAGTACATAATAACTGGTGAGCACCCCCTAATCAAGATAATTACCAATACATGAAGTATATATTGCAGGCTGTCACTCAAAGGTTACTCATGCGGTAAAATATAGCTTGTAGGAGTAGATGGTGATAACAGCTTTTCAAACAGATTTTGTAAAAAATAATTTTACAAAAGAAATACAAAAATAACACCAGTCTATATCAGCTCACAGAAAAGAACAGTCCGTTTTATTCTTTTTTTTACTTTTATGCCATGTCACAGTAGGTGGGTGGTTGGTTACATTGGTAGGTATGCATCAGCACAATGCTGTGCCAGGTAAAAGCTCATTAAAAATTTTAAGATGATTAAAATTTAAAATATAAATATAAGAGATTGCAAAACAGTCAGTGGTAGAAAAATGGGCCAAAATCACCTTAGTCTGAATTTATTTTCTGCATGATTATGCTTACAATGTCTACTAAGACTAGTGAAATTAGAGGTGAACTAAGCAATTGTCGATTTCATTGGAGGAGGAAATGGCCTCCAGTGGTGCGGAATAAAGTTTTGTCAGAACAAGTCTCATCTGAGGGACTCAATAAATATGATAAATAACGCGATAAATACAATCTTTACCTTGTGGCAGAGATGCTTCTAGGGCATGGTCACGCGATTCATGCAAAGTTTGTATGAATTTATGCACTTGGAATGCAGTGAAACATGAGAAATGCAAATTAGTTTAAGTTGTGTTTCTTGCTGTACCTCATTGTTGTTCTACTCCCCCTTATTTTTGAGACAATGGGGGTGGGGGTGGGGGATCCTTCCTTATCATAAAATCCTGGGAGCATCTCTGTTGTGGTATGTGTTAAACATTTAAAAATTTGGAACAAACTAATTGATATATTTGTGAAGTGCATATAACAAGCAGCAGGGGTCAAGCTAGACTTGAATTTTAGGGAGAAGTGACTTCTCCTTTTGGACAAAACAGGGAGAAGTGGACACGAAGCAAGAAACGCAAAATATATATGTGTGTGTGTGTGTGTGTGTGTGTGTGTGTGTGTGTGTGTGTGTGTGTGTGTGTGTGTGTGTGTGTGTGTGTGTTCTTTTATTTGAATTATGCCCTCTATTTCCCAGTATTCATATTTGCATTTAGCATTGGATTTAAGCAATACTTTATTTTCAAGTAGAAAATTTAACGAGTTAGTTTGGCAATATGACTTGAAAAGAGAATGATAGAAACAACATTGTAACAAATTGTAACTGAGTAACCATATTACATTATTGTAAATTCAAGTTAGTAAAAATGCTTAATCAACAAACCCTTAATCAATTTAAAAAAAATACTTTAATAAAGTTCACAATAATGGCACTTTGAAAGATTTCTAAATTCGTTTGAAGCAACCACTGTACCATGTACATGAGGGCAAATGCACACGTGTGTTCAGATCTTACTGTTCGACCTAATTTCTTTGATGCGAATTAAACATTACCGTAACTATTCATACATCACACTAAAATGAATAAAATTACAGACATTGCTCCTTTATAGTCGATAAATGAACTACACCCTTGTTTCCAACCGAATCAACACAGACATGTGAGTGCATCTGTTTTTAGAAGGAGCGATTTTCGTAATGTTACCGCTCACTTTATTTAGCTTCTTTTCAACAGTCCATTGATATGATTGCAAATTTTTGGTTTTTTTATTTGTCTATATACTTGTAGTAATTTTAAGCATTGGCTTGATAGAAAAAGCTGCGCTTCTTTTTTCCGTATATTCACAAATGCGAGTCAAGTCAGAAAACAACTTTGACCATATGGCGCTTCTCGCAAATTCCACAACATAGCATTGTCCCATACGTTTCTGACCTACATAATTTTAAAGTTAAATCTCAAGTAACATAATACCTAAGCTTTGCTTTCTATGAATTGTATTTTTTTTTTTTTCTAAATATATTTGCACGACGATTTACGAAAACAGACAATCGAATAACTTTAAACTGGTACTTCAACACACAGCGATGTATTTCCCCGTTACTGGTTCACTTACAGTTTCAAACTAATTTTATGACAAAATAGTGTACAAGAGGCAGTTAAAATATTCAGATCACCGATTCTGTTCTTAAAACACAAAATTGTTATTTATATACTATTGTTGAAGTTTCGAAACACAAGTTTGTATGTTTTTATCATTAAGGATAACATGCAGAAATCGGGCAGTGATAGTTGCTAACTGACTCCGGAAAGGGTTGATGGTCAATCAGCTATCAAAACACATGCCTGTGAATGTACAAGAGTTTGTCTGCCAACGTAATTGACAACAAAATTAGGCCTAGCTTATGATGGCTTGATGCATACATTTCGCTACAACACAACACTGGAACTAACCTGGCTAAGGCGAGGGGGCATCTCAAAAAGATATGGTCGGTCAATGTATCTCAAAAAAAAAATCACAGGGCGAAGTCGTTTTCACTTTCCTAACAGAAGAAGGCGAAGTTTACATATTTTAGGCGACTTTGTCGCTCACTTCGCCTGGTAGCATGACCCCTGAAGCAGTAGTTGAAATGTCAGCAGTAGTATGAAGAAAAGCCGAGTTACTTCCCTTACACTGACAATATACATGTTAAAAGTCCATTTGTGTGCCACATCTGACTATTGTGTAATCAGTGAAAAATAACAAGTGGCATGCAGCTCAGTAATATCATGAGGTATGCAGAGTTATTCCCCTTAGTATGAACTTTTATATATCTATATTATGCATTTAGAAAAGGAAAATATGAAACGCCAAACTGCCACAGTTGTCTTTTGTTAACCAGTAGTTCTGAGAATGTTGGCAGTGTGGAATACAGCAAATGCATATTTCATTCCATTTTTTTGTTTTTTATGTCAGTTAACTATCACATCATAGACATTTAAGTGGATTGCTGACCAGACAAAAAGTTATTGTCTTATTCTGAAATAATTATTAAAGGTAGATTTTTAAACATTTTGTGTTGAGTATTTCTAAATCTTTCCATTGGGGTTAGTCATATTTATCTAGATAACACTTATCTCCCCTTGGCCATATAACCGGTAGTATGCCCAACCCTATAAACCTTTTAGTATGTAGGGGCTTTTGATTACCTTTTGCCCATACCCTCACACAATGATAACAGGTTAAACTCTTTATCCTCACATAAGGATAACAGGTTAAACTCTTTACCCTCACATAAGGATAACAGGTTAAACTCTTTACCCTCACATAAGGATAACAGATAAACCCTATACCCTCACACAAAGATAACAGGTAAAACCAAACAGATGCACAGAAATAATTGCTTCATGTACCTTCCATAGCAATGGGGATAAAAAAATTTGATTATCATTGCAATTATTGGTTGTATAAACGAAGGTCTGATTATTGTAAGTTAATGTAAACTTAGACATGACTCACCTGGTGCTAGTAAACAAGGAATTATCAAAAACAGGTCCAAAATTACAGGTGAGAGTTAATCATCCTTGTTTGTTTACTTTTAAATCAATTAATCTATCCTGCTATATGCTACTTTTGACAACAAACTTTCACAACATTTTTGCTGGTTTTATTGGCACTTTTAAACACATTATTTGCTATATCATGGCAAGGAAATTGAAGCTAAGCACTTTTACCAAGGACACATTTAGGCAGCCATTCCCAGGCAGGTCAGGGTAAGGTATCAAACCCACAACCCTTGGATTGCAGATCAGATTCTCTACCAACTGATCTAACATGGGTCCCACACTGGAGATACATGGCTCTTTTATACAGGCAAAATTTCTTTGGGTAGATTGAAAGAATAAAGGACAATAGTGGTTGTGGTTTTGTGGGTTTAATGCCATTTTCAGCACATGATAGGCTATACATGACAGCCAGTATATATGATGGAGGAAGAACATGGAAAGAACTACCAACCCACAGGAAGTTACTGGTATGCTTTCCAACATACATTGGCCAAGGCGAGACTGGAACCCATGCAGACAGAGGTGAGATGTAAGTAATCTGTAAAGGCGAACACCTTAAGACACTCAGCCATCCAGGACCCCATAAAGGGAGATAGGCTGAGATAGATTGAAGGAAGGAAAGAAGGATAGATAAAGATTGATAATTTATAGATTACACCAAATTTTGACCCAGGATTTTGATGTTGTAAAGCCAGGATTGTACTAATGTGCTGTTAAAACATATATACATACATGCAGACAGACAGGCTTGGATGTTAACAGTTTGATGTTATTAAATAATATTTTTCAGTAAATTGTGTCAGTGTTGGCTAAGCTGAAGTCATACTACATTGAAATCTATATTCCATCTGAAAGATAGGATTTATGGTACTGGAGAAGCTATTTTCTTTTGGTTAAAACCAGCAAAGCATGGCATGTACGTACGCAAACCAGCAAAGCATGGCATGTAAACAGTCCAATTTTTTATGCCTATGTTAAAGAAAAAGCAAATGAGAATATGATAGTTGTTCTAGTTTCACCATTAGTTGTGCAAACGCATGTTAAACAAGGAGAAGGACATGTAAGATTACATTGTTTTGTTTACTTCTCCTGCCATCAGGGGGTTGTGGTGACTCAGATCATCTGAGTTGTAATCCAAGGTTTGCCATTTGGTTACCCACTGAGGCCAGCCCTGTTCAGCTGCCTCAGTAGGAAAGGCTCTTTATTTCATCTCCGGCTTCAGTGGCCTAAGTGGTTAGAGTGTCTGCTTCGGATACAGGAGGTCACGCATTCAAACCCTGACTGAGTCATATCAGAGACTTATAAAAATGGTACTAGCAGCTTCCCCACTTGACACTTAGCAATAAGAGGTTACTGTTTGGACTGGTCGGCCTGGTTTCAGGATGATGTGACTGGGTGGGACATGATGCTACATGTCTGCGGTATGATACCCCAGTGCTAGACATCACTATAAATGGCCACACTGCAGACATTGTAGTGATATGACTAAAATTGTTAAAGTTATGTTAAAAATCTAAATCACACCCCCACTCCCATCTCCTATGCATGGTATAGCAGATGTGTTAAAAGTGCAATTTAAACCTACAAAACAAATATTTCTGTCATATGATATACTAATTGTTATGAAAAACAGATGTTTTGTTGATTTATTTATTTTATTGAACTTAATTGTTTTGATAGTTATTAGTTAATTATTATTAAACTGATACATTTAACAATTATTATAATTTACTGTATTGGCATGTGATATCAATCTATGTTGATTTATCTGCATATCAGTCCAGTCCTAATGCATACATGCAAGGGAATATATAATATAAGCAACATAAGAGACAACTCCCATCTCCACTTGACCAGCAGTTATTAGACAAAGTATAAAAGAGGTTGTTGTCAACCCACAGGAAGCTACATGCAAGCTTTCTCACATATGCACATTAACCAATCACAAGACTCGAACCCATGTTGATAGAGTTGAGATGGTTGTGATCAGAAAAGGCGATCGCTTTAGACCAAGTGACCATTCAAGGCCCGTATCAGTGAGGTAGAGGGAACCAAATATAATGGTTGCTCATTGGCTGCTATGTATGCAAAATTCATATAAGAAATTAAAATGGAGCCAGCATGCAAAATGGTACTCATTATAGACAGGTAGAGAACAGAAATCGCATAGCCCATTGGTCTAATATGACCAGGGTTTCATTGTTTTTGTTATTCCATTACATCAACATATATATAGTTACCTATATAATCATCTAAAAAGTAAAAACAAAAATCCAGAGCTTCATATATATATGAGCCTGTGGGCAAAACAGTGGCTTGCCTTTAATGATAAGCTGTCTTGTACCTGAGAGTGCCTACCTGTAATTATCTACTAGTATATTTGAGCCTGAGGTAATGAAAGGTGTTATACAGATAAACCTCATATATATTTAAGTCTGACATCAAACATTGTGCAGGTTACTGGTATATTAGTGGACAGTGTTACTTTTTGTGAAGCCTTCAAAGAGGACAAAGGACAAAAGTGAAATAATGTAGTATTGACTTGAGAAGATATATGAATGTATTTATATATGGCTGTAAGATTGAGTCTTAATCGAAATGAATTAATGTAAGTAGACATGTATATCTTTTATTGCTCACTGCTGCCTTTTTTCCCTACTTTTTGGTTTATATTGTACATCATTTGACAGGTGTGCTGAGTGCATTCTGTTACCACATATAGGACGTTTATTTGGTTTAATTTTGTAACTTTTGCACCAAGATCATATTTTGCAAAAAATGATTAAGAGATAGTGAAAAGAAAAAAAGGAAAATTTGAAAATTATGAAAATCAATAAACTTCCATTTTTATTATCATTACTCAGAGGTCACTAAGGTTTTTGGATGTTGATTAACTGAAGGTATCAAATAGAATATTAAGTATCGATTAGTAACACAATTATCTGACCACTAGGTCATAGTCAGAATTCATTGATTCTGTCTGCCTGTCTCTCAACTGCAAACATTTAGTTATTAATATTCACCTTCAAAGCTTGTTATTTTGTACAGTGCAAAGACTTCAGATTAGTCTATTGTCATCCATAATCAGTGTGGGTGTCAAGTATTGTTTCTACCTCACATGTCCATGGGACATTTTCTGGGTCTTTATCTTGCATGGTATACAGACCAGATGGCGCCAGACCAAATGGCAACCGGACAAAATGGCAATATTCTTAATATCCCAGACAGAATGGCAATGAAATTATACAGCCATAGGACAAAATGGTGATGTCATATTTTTAAATTGAAATGTTTATCGAAAATAAAGTGCATTAAACCATAATAATCCATAAATCAGATTGTATATCAAATTGTTACAGAAAATGGCTTAAAATGTGAATTAAACCATTTCTTAAATAGAACAAAATATACAAATAAATAAGTAACCTGTATGTCAGATTGTCACAAAAAATGGCTTAAAACGTATGTAGGTTACACATATTAATGACACAAAAATAGAGGGAACAATATCATTAGTTAAAGTATTGTTCATAATTTTATCAAATAAAGCTTTTGATAAATAGTTGTAAACAATATAAGTACAACAGATTTAATACACTTTATTTTCCATAAACTTTTATCACCAATCTGAAAATACAATATCGCCATTTTGTCCTGTGGCCCGATAATTGCATCGCCATCAGGTAAAGGCAGTAATATAATTCGTATTTTAAAAAATGCATTATGGGGTATTAAATGACCTCAGCACATGGCAATAGTGCCTGCTGGAACAGGTGTAATTCCCATAGTCAAGTAATGTATCCCATTGTCAAGTATGGCATTCTGTTGTCACATATGGCATTCCGTGGTCAAGTATGGCATCCCATTGTCAAGTATGGTATTCCGTTGTCACATATGGCATTCCATAGTCAAGTATGGTATTCCATGTTCAAGTATGGCAGCCCATAGTCAAGTAATGCATCCCATTGTCAAGTATGGCATTCCATTGTCAAGTATGGTATTCCATGTTCAAGTATGGCAGCCCATAGTCAAATAATGCATCCCATTGTCAAGTATGGCATTCCGTTGTCAAGTATGGTATTCCATGGTCAAGTATGGCAACCCATAGTTAAGTATGGCATTCCATTGTCAAGTATGGTATTCCACAGTCAAGTATGGCAACCCATAGTTAAGAATGGCATTCCATTGTCAAGCAGGAAATACTTCCTCTCCTGAATACTCTGGTGAACATTTTCTCCCAATGGCTGAAAGTCTTTACAGGGTAATCTGGCAAACAATTTCACTTAATGGCACTTGTACTTTTTACCTCTGTGAAACATCACATGTGGTGATATCAGTTTCTAAAAATAGCCATTCTGACAAAGAGAACCAATGTAATGGCGTTCAGTCTTCTTTTCCGTGTTATTGTTCTTATTATTGTTCTTACTGAAAACCATTTACCAGGCATTAAGTTTGTTCATCTGAATATAGATGTGAATGCCAATATTTAGTTACAGTGGTGCTTACGCCTGCAGACTGTAAAATTGTATCAGATTTGATGAATCTTTCTTGAACAGTACAATACACAAATTACTTGCATTTCATCACATAGATATACCCTGAATATTTTGAGATGAAAATTCAAAGGGAACTGCCAGCACCCCCCCACCCCACCCCCCAATTAAATAATGTTGATGAAATATTCTTATATGTGATTCACGTTTTAACATAAATAGAGTGGGATGTATGTAGTAAAGTGGCTATTTCTTATATTTGGTTTAGTGCATAAAATTACACTCTGCTTAGTTGATGTGACATTATGCATGCTGAATCTTGAAATGTTGCATATATATTCTATAAATTTAAAAACAATGTATCAATGTTTGTTTTGTTTTTGTTTTTTTGTGTTTTAGGGGTTTTTTTTATATCATGCATTAGTGATTTTATTAACCTTTTCTGATTCTGATGTGTTAATTGGTAACAAAGTTAAGAAAAGAGGTGAGATAAATTATATATTTATTTCAATGTCTTTTTTACAAACAAATCATAATTTTGAATGACAGTTTAGAACATATAAAAATGCATTATGTTCATTAGAGTTATAGTGTTGAAAAGAGCAGCACTGGTTGATTATATTGATAATATGTGAATAACACATTTCCTTAATTAAAAGGTCTATACAATTACATTTGGTCGGGAAGTATAATTGTATGCATGTATTGATGGAAACAGCAATACAAAAACTACTGTCCATAATGACGACAGCCAATGTTAAAATGATACACATTTTACACACAAAAACTAACCAAAAAGGAAACATAATGTAGATACAAATGAATATTATCGATTTCAATACATTCATTTGAGACACACATAACACACACACACACACACACACATATATATATATATATATTCCTTTAATGTGTACATACAAGAGTTTTACTCAACATAGATTTGAAAACAATACAAAAGAATGACAATGAAATAAAGTGTACAAAATTATTACTGTACACACTCACATATTATAGGTGATTGCATCAAAACATTACATAGTGAGGGAAGTGCAAATAAAAACAACTTTACTTTTGCCTATATGTCATGAATTACTACATGTTACTAAGCATCTCTCAGTGCATTGTCCAAAAACAATATGGTGGCAGCTGGGCACAGTGATGTCATGGTCTATTATTAGCACAAGATAGATTTCAGTGCAAGTACAAGGGCCAAAAGAAAGTCTTTACAGGGTAATCTGGCAAACATCTGGACACAACAGTTAAGAGTCTTCCCTGATTGATCTGGAAAAAATCTGCATGAATTATTATTGTTATTTAAGTTTCTATGTGCATAAATTTCTTGAAAAAGGAGCATCTGGAGCAGAGATAAAGAAAACTGTACAAAAACATCATGTGCAGTACTGATGTTTATATTTTGTATGTCTAAACAATGATGCAACTATCAACCCAGACAAGACCTAAGACTGACTGGTAAGTGAAGAAAACCAGACCAAGTCCTGAAAGAATATATGGAGATATCGACATCATTATGAGCAGCAGCCTATGCATAAATGAATAAACTAAAATACATCATGGTGTTGATAAATGATGAGCAATGTTTTCATTGTTGTACTATTCAATACCATTATTTAAAATTTAAATTTCAGGTACAAAGATAGATAAGGTTTCTGCCACCCTTTTGCACAGAGTACATCATTTCCCTTTGCTGTACTCTACAAAAAGATAAATTGATTATCAATCAATCAATCCCATGGCCCAAGCTGCCCTTCCTGTTGATCATTCAAGTGTGACATACATGATGGATGACTGTTGGATAGATGTGTAAAGATACTTAGCAAACTTTACAGCCATAGTGTTTGCTATTCTGAAACAACAGTACCTTGTTTCTTTACCATCATCAAAGATGGTTTATAACACTGAGATTGGAAATTGGTTGGTTGAGCAGTAAGACCAGAGGCACAATTGGGTAATTTGCCCTTAGGCTTAGAAATCCTGATTACCTAGGCAGGACAGTGAAGTAGTTTTTAAGGGTGTTCTGTTGGAAAGCAATTTATATTTTTTACCTTGACTGTTATAAAATGTAATATTTGGTATCAAAGCAAATATCAATTCATACCCATTCAGATATATTGTAATTTTATGATATGTAATGTATGAGATAATGTTTTCATGAATATCAGGGCTTTTTTGTTACTCTTAAGTTGATCTGGATTTTCAGTTTTAAATGAACAGAATGGGTAAGTTATCGAGTTGAAACTATTAGTAGTGTTTTTCAATGTCTTGTTGAGTATACAAATATGAATGTTATTTGTTTTCGTAATTTTGCAAACTCGGTAAAGTAATATAGAAAAGTCATGGTACAGATTTTTATATGCAAATTTAAATTTCATAAATAATTTTGTTATCTCCCAACCAAATATACCTGAAATATCCAAAAGTAAATTACACCGGTGACTCTCACATCTTATGCCAATTAATGTATACCTTTATTTTATTGTGGTTTTGATGAAATATAGGAGCAGTGTGTTTTACAGTCTACAGAATATGTACCATGAAAGTGAACTTTACAGGCCTTTAAAAAAATCTACCCCAATGTACCATGGTACAGTCCATTGGAAACTCAATTTGTATTGTGTTAGAGAATGAGTGATATTTTGTAGATTTTAATAGCACATAACCATGCTTATACTTGATTTTACATATATTCTGCACATACAAACTATTACAGTGTCCTATGAAATCCTACTTCTTATAATGTGCATGTAACTATAAATAACTCTACAGTAAATTCCTGATAATGTCAACATAGAAAGGAGTAATGGAAATCAAAACCAAACACACAAAATGTAATCTGAATAAACTATAATTAATGGAAATCAGAACCAAACACAATGAAATATAATCTGAATCAACTATAATTAATGGAAATCAGAACAAAACACAATGAAATGTAATCAGAATCATCTATAATTAATGGAAATTAAAAAAAACAAAACAATAAAATGTAATCTGAATAAACTATAAATGGAAATCAGAACTAAACACAATGAAATATAATCTGAATCAACTATAATTAATGGAAATAAAACCAAACACAATGAAATGTAATCTGAATCAACTATAATTAATGGAAATCAAAACCAAACACAATGAAATGTAATCTGAATCAACAGTAATTAATGGAAATCAGTACCAAACACAATGAAATGTAATCTGAATAAACTATAATGGAAATCAGAACCAAACACAATGAAAGGTAATCTGAATCAGCAATAATTAATGGAAATCAGAACCAAACACAATGAAATGTAATCTGAATCAACTATAATTAATGGAAATCAAAACCAAACACAGTGAAATGTAATCTACTATAATTAATGGAAATTAGAACCAAACACAGTGAAAGGTAATCAGAATCAACTATAATTAATGGAAATCAAAACCAAACACAATGAAATGTAATCTGAATCAACTATAATGGAAATCAGAACCAAACACAATGAAAGGTAATCTGAATCTGCAATAATTAATGGAAACCAGAACCAAACACAATGAAATGTAATCTGAATCAACTGTAATTAATGGAAATCAAAAGCAAACACAGTGAAATGTAATCTACTATAATTAATGGAAATTAGAACCAAACACAATGAAAGGTAATCAGAATCAACTATAATTTATGGAAATCAAAACCAAACACAATGAAATGTAATCTGAATCAACTATAATGGAAATCAGAACCAAACACAATGAAAGGTAATCTGAATCTGCAATAATTAATGGAAACCAGAACCAAACACAATGAAATGTAATCTGAATCAACTGTAATTAATGGAAATCAAAAGCAAACACAGTGAAATGTAATCTACTATAATTAATGGAAATTAGAACCAAACACAATGAAAGGTAATCAGAATCAACTATAATTTATGGAAATCAGAACCAAACACAATGAAATGTAATCTGAATCAACTATAATTAATGGAAATCAAAACTAAATACAGTGAAATGTAATCAGTTATAATTACAGTGGTATTATAAATAAAGTAAAATTGCCATCTTTAAAAGTATTACAAAATGTAATTAGGAGAGAGGGAGGGAAAGGATGAAATACCAAAAGAAAGCTTATTCTTCCACCCAGCTGTTGCTAAGCAAGTGTCACAATAACAATTCCTAATTTATCATAGAAATCTTAAGGTAATCAAGCATGACTAAAGACTAAATATAGTGCAAAGTTATTCTGTAGTATAAACCTACATAATTAATTGTCAGTCATCAATTGATGATAACATGTCATAAATTTAATCACCTAAGATTTGTGTTCACAAGACCATATATAAAATGATAGTTCATCATATCTGTGTTATCATTCCATGATAGAAATAGTTCAAAAAGATTTCCAACAAATGTGAAGCATAAGCAAAACATGTTATGTTTTCGTGGAAAGATCTATTTTGTCAAAAGACTTGGTAAAAGACTTGGTAATGGTAAAAGGTATTTTATTTGTGAGAGGTCTGCACAATTTTAATATTTACTTAATTATTGATAGAGTCAAATTTATGATTATCAGACTGTTTTAATGCAGATACACTTCCATTCACAGTTCACTGCCATTTTACAGAAATAAGAGAGAAAAATGTCTGGAGTTTTGGTATAAAACTTGTATACAATCAGTCAAACAACCCCTTCCCTATAATCCCAAGCAAGAAATCAAAATTCCAGAAGTGTTGGCACAATCTGTAACACTTAAGGACTATCACCAACCCAAGTTGTGTGTGCCTAGTTTGAATGGTGTTGGCACAATCTATACAACTAGGACTATCATCAACCCAAGTTGTGTGTGCCTGGTTTTAATGGTGTTGGCATAATCTGTACCAATTGGACTGTCATCAACCCAAGTTGTGCGTACCTGGTTTGAATGGTGTTGGTACAATCTGTACCACTAGGACTATCACCAACCCAAGTTGTATGTGCCTGGTTTGAATATTGTTGGCACAATCTGCACCACTAGGGCTATCATCAACCCAAGTTGTATGTGCCTGGTTTGAATGGTGTTGGCACAATCTGTACGACTAGGACTATCATCAACCCAAGTTGTGTGTGCCTGGTTTTAATGGTGTTGGCAGAGTTGACACCACTAGGACTATCATCAACCCCAGTTGTATGTGCCTGGTTTTAATGGTGTTGGCACAATCTGCACCACTAGGACTATCATCAACCCAAGTTGTGTGTGCCTGGTTTTGATAGCATAGGGGGAGTTTAATGATGTTACACACATGCATACATTTGTCCATCCATCTATCCATATTATTGCATCTTGGGGCTTAAACAAAAAACAACAAGACAAGGTAAAACCCATCAAGCATTGAGTTTTCCAAAATATAAATTTATTTCCCTAAAATGTAAAATCAAACAAATTGAAAGAATTAAAGAGTGTGTGAATTCCTAGAATGTTATCCTGAATTGCACTATCATTTGCATATTAATCTGAAAGCTGTCCAAAGGTATTCCAAATGAAGGTTCTCATGTGGTTATATGCTAACATGCTAGCACCACTGAAGAATCACAGCTCTAAATCCAAAAAGTTTTCACTTCAGTGTAATCCTGTGAAAGTAGAATATCACTGAAGTCCATGCAAGTTTCACACAATCTGACTTAATTATTTCAATGTTCAGGTCCTTAAATAATTTCACAATAATCAAGGTATTGTAAATTAATGAATTTAACATGCATTCAAGTATAACGTGCACTCATGTATTATCTGCAGTTTTTCTGTTTTCTGTAAAAAAAAATATTTCATATTACCCACAGACATATATAGGCTGCAGGTGTTCATAAACAGTAATAAACAATCAAAATCTGTGTTGGCTTCTTTTCATTATAAACACAGTATAAAACACTTGGGGTATGGTGAATCATCCCTTCTGTTTACCTTTCAACCACAGTAGAAATGTTTCAAAAGTGGGTCAGTTCAGAACTAGTTTCCTGACAAGCCGTCTCAAATATTCCATGATGATGCCACATGTTCTCTTTGTTAAATGTAGGACCAAAGCCACTCCTAACCATTACCAGTAATTCAGAATCAATAAAATAGTCTCCTGCCCATAAATAATCGCCAGATTGCATAAACCATGCACCTTCCAATGTTATAATGAACAATAATAACACTAGTTACTATTCAGAATGCATTCTGGAAATGTCAGATTCTTCTGGAAGTTGACTCATCTATGGTAGCTCAGAATCCGACTACAACAGTGAATCAGACCCATATACGGTAGTTTATTATTTTAGTAAACACAGCAACATTGCCACTCTACATAAATTAGTAAGATATTAAACTGAAGATGCAGATTTTATTATGTTGATCTTGTTTTCTTGTTTTTATAACATCTTTAAACAATGAAAAATTTAGCTGAAATGTAAAATATAGCTATATAATGAACATAAGACTTGTTTACTATTTTGAACTTGGTGTATTGTTTGAAATAGGAAGACAGCCTTTTAAAATATTACTACAGTGTGGTAATATGAGTCAAAATAACATGGATATATATACCCTGTGGTGGGGGTGGGGGGTGTGTACGGTAGGGAAAAACTTGGGTAACACGCATATTATATTTGCTAATTTATGGTACAGTAAAACCTGTTATGAGATACTGCCCCTTCTGCCAACAAAAGTGGTCTCTCAAGACAGGTGGTCTCTCATAGGTTTGTACAAAAAGACCAGTTTCCAGGGTCCAGTTTCAGAACAATTTCAAGAAAAATAACCACAATCACTGTAACATATATTCTATTCTTTATTAATAGTTATTGCTAAAATATTGTATGCATTCATCTAAAATCAAAATTATATAGCAATAAAGATATATTTCTATCATTAAACATGAAATCACATTTACATTTGAAGCTCACATATTTTAGCATATGAAATTGTTTCTGAATTACTCCTTTTCCTTTAGGCCTATAACAACCTAAATTTGTTTTACCGAAGTTTAAACCGCTTTTTTGCACGTGGTATGCTCTTTTTCACTTCTTTCAGTTACAATAATTATTTTCTACAGCCTTAAAATTTGTCTCATTTTAGTTGGAGGTTCATCCATTGTTATTAAGGTTGTAGGTGTTAAAATTATTAGTGCTTATTGTAACATCGAATGTAAAGATGGTTTTGACTGGGCTGTGGGAAAATATGAAAAATCTATACATGTGCATTGCATATCTAACAGTTAATGAAATAAAAAGAAACAGTTATCTCATCCAGAAACCGAACCGTTTACTCAGAGACAAAAGTCAATGGCATCATTCAAAGATGACATACAGGGATTAACTCTATAAGCAAAGTGTGTAACCCGGTTGCACCAACTTGAATAGATGACAGCTTTATGATTGAGATGTAATCACTTAACATCAGGGGCAAAAACAACAAAAATCACAAGTCTTGAACACTATCAATCGAATCCCACAAACAATTCTCTCTTGCTTTTTTTAATAGATAGTGACCTTATTCAACCCCGGCAATACAGATTAAAGACAGACAATATACGCGACCACTACGTCAACTTTGGCACTACAACGGCAAATCATGACATGTACATTAGCCTGGTGTACGGAACAATCGTTACTAATCAAGCAGTCGTTGTAAAATTGATTACATATAGGTCAGTGGTGTCTGTCTTTCTCGCAATACGGTCTTTCATAGGGATGTCATGCCCTATGATAAGGCCAGGAAGCAGGCTAAGTGTGGGAATAGTTAGTCTGGTTCCCTGTTTTGTATACTCTCTGCATTGCTCACCCCTATATGAATAGTGGGGAACAATGGAGGTAGCAGATGAAGTAGGGAACCAGACTAGGAAATAATCTACATATACTTTTAGTCTCGTTTACAACAGAAACTATAAAATACTATAAGCATAGTTAAAAATTTCAGAGATTGGTAGCCAGCCTATTTTATTTTTAAAATTTTTTTTTTTATTTAGAACGGTATGAGCGGTCATTCTTACAGGGATTAAATAAAGGTCGGTGGAGTTTATCCTCGTTTTTGCAGTGCAGTCGTTCATAGCAGTGTCGAAATGCACATTTTGCCAAGACATCATGGTCGCTGGTCGCGTTCAGCAGGTGGTCGCTCATAACAGCATTTATATAATAAAATCGATCTGTGCATTACAATTGTGGTCGGGGCCCCTAGTGGCCGAGTGGTCTAAGGCGCTCTCCGTTACGGATCACTGCCATCTCACCTCTGTCTGTGTGGGTTCGAGTCTCGGATTTGGCCAATGTGGGTATGTGAGAAAGCTTGCCAGTAGCTTCTCTCGGGTCAGTGGTTCTTTCCGGGGTTTTCCCGGGTTCTTCCTCCACCATTAATACTGGCCACCATGTATAGCCTATCATGTGCTGAAAAATGGCATTAAACCCTGCTACAACAACAACAACAACATGGAGGTGACAAGCCACAACATCCAATCAAATTAAGTTGTTCAAATTTTGAACAGTGTTCCTACATTATCGAAACAATGGATGCACACAACTTTAATGAAACTTTCCACTACTGGTTCATATTTGTACAAATACCTTTCACTTAAATAAATCCGTAATAGCTTCTCTTTGGTACGTAGTCACACTTACAATGTTAAACTTACAAAGTATCCTTTTAAATTCAAATGCCTGCACCATTTTCGGGTGATGCACTGCTATTACACACTATTGGTTAGTTAGCATTACATACTAAGGATGGCAACTCATGAAATCCAATAGATGTCACTTGGGACAAAGCACTAAAATATCTACTCAATCCTCCAAGGTGTAGATAGGGTTAACATATCAGAACCTTGGCTAGCAAAGATGGCAAGTCCAATGAACATATTGTATATATGCTTTTACTAGAACACAAGCCAGCCACTATATTTAAAGAATTAAAATAAAAAGTTCTTAGACCCAAATGACTTAAATACAGCTATGTTATTTAGGAACGCCTCCTTAAGTCCTTGACACCACATATAGCTTGGTTAGCACTTTAGGTATCTCCTCATAACTTTCCAAATTCCTAAAAGTTTAGTGATTTGATGTTAAATTTTTTATTCAGGTTTTCTCCAAAGGTCTGAAACTAGGGATTTCCAGTTCCATACTTGGTTCCCTTCAGAGATTTTACCTGTTGGTCAGTCTTCCTTCCTTCCTCCCTTCTATCAGAGATTTTGCCTGTTGGTCAGTCTTCCTTCCTTCCTCCCTTCTAAGGTTCAGAAATTTTGTGACCTTTGCCTGAGATCATTTTTATGGTCTATTCGATTAATTTTAACATTGCATTATGTGTTGGTTTTTCTAATATTACTATCTGGCAATAAAGTGTCAGATAGTTCAGAGTTATATGTAGTTAAATTCAAGCTATCTTCTTTTATGGCTGGTTTGCTCTTCTCTCTCGTCTCTCTTTCGATGGCTCCCATGACTGGCTCCTGATCTCTCTAGTTTGATACCCATCCAGAAGGGGATCCAGAGGTCATCTCCCCATTTTGAGGCCAGGGGTCATACAAGGGGCCTCCCTCAAGATATCTCTGGGTTCTTTTTGGCTTGTTTAGGAATATCTGTTTTTAGTGATTACATGATTTGCATGTGCATATATCTTTGCTGTGTTTCAATTTCTAAACTCGTAAAAGTGATCTTGTAGTGTTCTATTTATTCCCTTTCTCCCGTTTTGGAGGCTCCTTTTCTTCTTTTGCTGTAGTGCAGGTGTCACTTCACTAGTGCTTCCTGTTGTATTTCCTAGAGTTGCTACTTCCCTCATAGCTTCTGCCCTTATTCCATTCTTTAGTTCATCGTTTGTCTCATTACCATCGTAATATACTGTTCCACTTTCCTTGTTTGCTACTCCTTTTCTTTCCACTGCACCTTTAGGAAACAATTCTTTTCTTTTTTGGGGCAGCAAGAGTTTTTGTCACATCTACCTGGTTATTTTCTCATTTCGGTTTGTGGCTGTTTCTATTTGTGATCTTATTTCTTCCTGTTCCTGCATTAGTTGGTCTGTTGCCATGACATCATAGCATACCATTACACTTTTCTTGTTTATTGCTCCTTTTCTTTCCACTGAGTCTTTGGGTAGCAATTCTTTTCTTATTCATGGCAGCGGCATTTGACATGTGTCACTAGTTGTCTTCTCACTTGGATTTGTGGCTATTTCTATCTCTGCTCCCATGTCAACCTGATTCTTTAGTATTATGTCTGATGGCACATTTCTGTTTACTGCTATTGGGAATATTGTCATAGTAGCCTTGTGTGTTCCCTGAGCTTGCCCAGACTGCTTGGGCTGAATGTCCTGTGTATTTCTTCTTTTGCTTCTTCCTTGGTCTTGTTGTGTCATCTGTCATGCCCATTAAATCCACAATTCATATTTGTCCCATCCAGGCCCAGTGCGTGGTGTTTTTCTTGTGTATGCGATGAATGTTTGGTGCCTTTGCAAAAAAAAAATTTAGAATAAATTGCGAATAAAACGAACAGGAAATGAAAAGGCGCCTGTGTGCATTGCACACTTTGCACACGCAACCAGCCGGGTCTGGTCTCATCATATATGCCGCCTCTATACCATGGCCTTACTAAAATGCGATGCAAGTAGAAAACTGCTTTCAGTGTCTTAGCCTTCTCTCTCAAAAATTCTGCGACCTGAATTTATCATTTGATAGTCTGTATCCATTGCCATGTTTGCATTCCTTATTTTTGATTTGAATTTTGCTTTGAACCTTTCTATTGTTGCTTCAAGAAGGATTTCTAGTGGTATTCCTGTTATATGGACTTCCACAGTTTTTAGTACGATTTCAAGTCTAAAATGTGGCAGGTTGATTACTACTTCTGTCTTTCCATAGTATTTAAAAGGTCCTTTTTCTAACAGTTGCTCTACTCTCGGGTGGATAATAAAAACTTCATTTAAACCTCTGCTTATTCCTGCAAACTTGCCCCAAGGTACTCCTTTCATGCAAGCTATATCTGGTATGGCATCTTGGTTAGTTGCTGGCTAGCTGCTTCCTCTGAACCTTTCCTCCAGTAGACTTGTGAGCAGTTTGCTTTGTACATGGTATATTGCTAAAATCAATGCTTACTTTTGCTAAACACAACTGTCCCTCACAAAAAAGAGATTCAGAATAAATAAAACTAGATTATAAATTAATATTTGATACATTTTTCAATAACAATATGGATGAACAGACTATCACAGTAACCCTTTGCTTCATTGAAAGAGTGGGAATAAATATGACAGACTGTACCACAGACTCCCTGTGCTTCATTTAAAGAGTTGGGATAAATATATGACAGACTGTATCACAATATCCCTATACTTTATTGAAAGAGTTGGGATAAATGTGACAGACTGTATCACAATATCCTTGTGCTTTGTTGAATGAGTGGGAATAAATATGACAGACTATCACAATATCCCTGTGCTTTGTTGAAAGAGTGGGCATAAATATGACAGACTGTATCACAATATCCCTGTGCTTTATTGAAAGAGTGGGAATAAATATGACAGACTGTATCACAATATCCCTGTGCTTTGTTGAAAGAGTGGGCATAAATATGACAGACTGTACCACAGACTCCTTTTGCTTCATTGAAAGAGTTGGGACAAATATATGACAGACTGTATCACAATATGCTTGTGCTTTGTTGAAAGAATGGGAATAAATATGACAGACTGTACCACAGACTCCTTGTGCTCCATTGAAAGAGCGGGAGCGGCGATGAATATATGACAGACTGTATCACAATATCCCTATGCTTCATTGATAAATATAACTCTTGATGGGATTTTTTGTGTTTGTTTTTATTACCGACAGCACACATCAAATGGACATTAAGAATGTTTTCAGCATGTGTACAACATTAATGTCCCAAATCTTCAGTAAATAATGTTTCTTCTTTTAGGATTGTAAACTTTCATTTTGAAACCCCATATGGAGCCCCACTTTCTATATAGTGATATAGTTGGGTCTAACAAACACTCCATTTACACAACTTTCAAACCATATTCTCCAGTGTATATATTGAATATGAAGATAATGGCCATACCTTGCTGTTAATCCTCTTACTTACAACATAAACTCCAGTTGACCCTTCCACCCTAATGTCAAAAACAACTAAGAACTGGCCAATCACAGCAGTGAATGCTAGATGATAATAATAAGCCCAAATTGTCTGCACACAACTTAGGCACACAGGCAACTCACCATGCAAAGTTGAATGAAGTATATAGAGAAATTAAGGGCCAAATTTTATACATTTTATTGATTGAATTCAATCTCACCAGCAATATCATACTTGAGAATTTCTTTTATAGATTTTAACAAATATTAAAATGAATATACTAATGAGCTAGGAGTTAGAGATCTGCTGTAATATCTTTATGACTTGGAAAGACATGTGAAGACATGCAATGGTGTTAATGACAAAAGTACATGTAAGTATTGAATCAAGGAACATTGACTTCTCTCTCAGTAAAACATCAGAGTAATGTATTTAGATTGTAAGAAAATTATACATAACACAGAAATAAATAGAAAACTGTCTTATATTTGTTCCCAAAAAGATGTTGGTCATCAAATTTTCTTGCATGTGTGAAGGTACAGTTGTGTTATGGGTTAAGTGATGGAGACTACAGTATCAGCATTACTTTGACAACACGATGAAACATTTTAAGATTTTATATTCAAGTTTATTTACAAGTAATGTATCACAAATCATACTGTTGTTTGCAATAGAGATTTCTTATGTACAGAACCAGTTTGTATTGGAGCACACACAAAATAAAAAAGACGAGAGGAAAAAGACAGCGAATTGTCCATTTTGCAGTTTAATTACTTGATTTTGGTTTGACACCTTAGTAAATAGCAGGATGTAGCAGCATGGCAGTGGTGGCAATAATGTTAATGTTGATGACCTCAACAGTTTTGATAAGATTTAGATTAAGGGTTTTAGACCAGAAGATCTTGAAGGATGGTCTGTTGTTTATTGTCCATCTGTCTAATGACCGCTTTGGTGGTTAGATCATCTGCCTCGGGTGCAGGAGGTCACAGGTTCAAACCCCAGCTGAGTCATACCAAAGACCTAAAAAAGGAGCACCAACAGCTGCCTCGCTAGGTGCGCAACATTAAGAGGTTAGTGTTAGGACTGGTTGGTCTGGTGTCAGGATAATGTGACTGGGTGGAATATCATGCACCATGTCTGCGACATGATGTCCCAAATTTAGACATCACTATAAACTGTCACACTGCAGACATCATAGTGATATAACTGAAAAATTGTTAAAGCTACATTAAAATTCCAAATCGCACACTATCTTCCATTAGCACACGTTTGTTATTGCTACTTCTTAACTGCATGGAGGATTGCCATGAAACAATACACAGAGATTCATCCCATAGTCTAGTTGGATCCTAAATATAAATGGTGCCACTTGGACACCACAGTGACCATTGGAAAAATCTTACTGCTTACCATCCTGAATGGTTGGTAATATCATCATTGTAATTTCTCTAAAAGAGTTCTTGCGATGTCTGGTTCCAGGTCCCAAATGTAAATGATGCTGATCTAATGTCCAATATGGCTACAACAGTGGCCATCTTGAAAATCTTTTCACCACAGCAGCTAATTTAAAAAAATTTTTATCACTGAAGAATATCAGATTCGACACAGATATAAATAGGAATAATGGTCTTATCTTGAATTCCTGGAAATTCTTTTCAGTCAGTAGAATGTCAGATCTTTCAAATGACTCTTGTTCTTTTACATTTTTCTTTTAAACCATTTAATAGATCCAGTTCTTTCTGAAGATCAATCACCTATAAAGCAAAGAAATTCATTCAACAATGGACTCACTGTCCTTCTTGCACACACCCTCATTGATCTTGGTTAAAGTCAAATGTTGGAAGATTTGCCATAGGTCTTTATTATTTCATATTTTTAGTTTTTGTTTTGTTAGTTTTACTTGCTTTAATGTCCTAAGCTCCATCCATGGAATCTTTTCATAATTAGCATGATTGATTATGAAGCAAAGACCATTCAGTGTTACACACCGAATTAGTTGCTTCATTGACCTAGGGCTCAATATGGCAATCATTGAAGGTCTTGGTCAAAGGTATTTATTTGCTTATATTTCATAAACCTCTTAATAAATTCTGTTCATATTTGGCATGAAATATTTGTTTTATGAAACATTTGTGCCCCATGTGACCTGGGTGTTATAAAAGGTGAGCTCATGGTTTTGGATCCATTTTTTCATTTTCTTCAGTTAAGGCTTAGTTAAAGAACTTTCATCAGCATATATTTCCTAAACTGTTTTATGTATTCCTTTATTATATCTAGTTGTTCGCAATATGAAGTGGGCAGTTCATTTTGCCAACACGCTTATTCACCCATTTGACCTTGTGGTCAACATCACTGGGTTTACAGCATTGCCTTGACTGTAGGACCTGAGGATGCAAGTCCAGGCCTTATTTCAAATTACATAATTGGAACATTTCCTTTACAAAATTATATCTTCAGATGTTTTTCTTGTAGGTGACCAGTGTGAAATAAAAGGGCCATGTGTAAACAAACCCTGTTATGAGCCAAATACCAACAAGTGTATTCAAGACACAGTCAACAACACATATTACTGCAATTGCAAACCAGGTAGGTAGAGATTTATATAGGTGCATAAATGTCTTTTAACATTTTTTCTTTTATATTTCACCAGAATCAAGTAGATAATCTATATTTTCAGACAAAGGTGTTAAAAGGATGCCATGCATGAATCAAATTATTGAACATCTCTCAGAATTATATTTATATGTAAAAAGGCCAAACCCCTACCTTGTGACCTTGTGATAAATTTATTAGGCTGACAAACTCATCCTTTTTGACAAAGGTATTTAGCTGACAAACCCTCCCCTTTTGACACATTTAATAGGTTGACAAACCCCTTCCTTTTGACATTTTAATAGGCTAACAAACCCTTCTTTTTTTGACAGATGTTTTAGGCTGACATCTTTTTATTATCTATACTGATTTAACTTTGATATATATTATTTAAACTAAATTTATCGCACAAATGAGATCCATGAAAATATGAGGGACTGCACTACATATAGAGGTGCTTTATACTGAGGGACCACTGACATCGTTTTTAATAGCAATTAGTCTTTACTGTAATTAGTTGTTAAAATTTGGAAGACTAGTATAATTGGATTTGCATTCTGTTGCACATAATGATCCCAATCAGGTTAATTCAGATTTTGTATAATAAATACTTACTGTATAGCTCGAAATAACAAGATCATTTCATGATGACATAATTGATATGATGTTACTTTTTAATGCTTTGAACCAAGGGAGATACTAGATGTGAAATTGCCTGGTTGCAATTTCTGTCTGTCATTAGATTATGAAAAACTAAAATTCTTATACAGAGTTTTAATAAATGCTGTTGAGTCCAGTAGAAAAAAATGATAAAGTCATTGAAAGTATACAGTATCTTTGGAAATTTTTAGAAATTATAAGATGAACAAAAGTATACAATGTGCTTGGAAATCTTTGGAAATTATAAGGTCAACAAAAGTATACAGTATTCTTGGAAGCAGTTAAGACCTGCCATCAATTGGTAATCCAGGATTCCTGTTGTCAGAATCAGTGTGATGTGGAGAACTGTCGTACTGAAAAAAGAAATCAAGCACCTGCAATACCCTTTGTTTATTTAATAAGAAGAGCCTATGAACATAAATATTGCCTGTTAATGATTTTGTAAATGCCCTGTCAGCTATTATCTTTTGACAGTTATGGAGATGGTACTTTTCCAATACTTTCCATGTAAAGACCCTCACTTGTGGACAGATAATAAACTCAGGGTAGTGCAACAGTGCACTAATATGTACATTTCTAATTTATTTTGGATTGCTTGGACCCATAGCTGTGTACAAATATACAGTTTTAAAATATTAAATAATTCCAACATTGATGAGTAACATACTTCAAATTCGTAGTTTGACTTAGATTTTATTAATTAGTTTTATTGGATTAAAATTCCAATTATTACTGTTTATTTTGCTTCTGCATGTTCACTCAATCATTATTTTATCCATTGGAATTCAAAATTGTTTACAAATATGTTATGCATGGTTAAATTGAAATCAAATAAGAAATAGGAGGAATCCAAAGTAACAGGTGCAAACAGTTGACTTCTTGTGACATCATGTGTATGCCAAATAATACCATATGACACCTTGAGATTTTATGCAATGTGGCACATTCAGTTCTTCTGCAGCAGAAACAATACTATTTTGCATGGAATATCTGCTGATATTTTAAAAGGTAAAATGTTTGTCTATTTTGTATATATAATAATTATTTGTATATTCGGAACTTTTTGACTGGTTCACTGTTGAATAGTTGGAGAAGGCTCAGTTCAGTTTTTGGATTTTTTTCAACGCTCAGCTCTTTGTCAGGATTTACTGTCATACAGTTTACTGACAGGATTTACTGTTGTACAGTTTACTGACAGGATTTACTGTCATACAGTTTACTGACAGAAAATGGGACAGTGTTCCCACTGAAAAGTGTTGATATTGACACATTATCCTATGAGCTTGCTTTGTGGGCAGTGTCGACAAAATATATGTAGCTATTTTTCTGCTGGCATAACATGCACTCAGTACATGGCTTTTGGCATTTTTTATTTATTCATTTTGTGTTGTTTTCATTTTTTTACAATATACGTAGTCGCTTTGTGTTATGCTTCTTTTATATAATTTTCTATACACACCTTTAATATTCCATATATGCCAATTATGTGCTGCTTTTCTTTTTTTTATCGCATCTGGCCATAAGGTGGAATAAACTTTCATCCTTTATTTGTCATGCATTACCCAACATGTCTGATTCATTAACTGCTATTATTAACAACATGTTATAAAAAATATTGATAAATGTTCACAGGGAGCATTTTGGCATCAAAACTTTGAAATTTGTTTTATTGATGCTGGTCCTTCATCCAATCTGGCCACTAATTGTTATGAAGAAATTAAGAAAATCTTTTAAGTTATTTGTTATAAAAAGAACTTGCTCGGTAGAATTTGACTGCATGAAGCCCTTTCAGATTTATACAAATGATGTTGCCATCAAACGTTGCTGCCATTACTAGAAATAGAAACCATGAAACAACATTCTTTTGTAAAACCACTGAACAGAATTTTACCAAATTTGATTGAAGGAATCTGATGATTCTGAATTTCCATCAAATTTGGTCACTTTTACTAAAACTAGAGGGGCCCCGAGTGGCCGAGTGGTCTAAAGCGCTCTCCGTTACGGATCACTGCCATCTCACCTCTGTCTGCGTGGGTTCGAGTCTAAGATTCGGCGAATGTGGATATGTGAGAAAGCTTGCCAGTAGCTTCTCGTGGGTCGGTGGTTCTTTCCGCGGATTTCCCGGTTTCTTCCTCCACCATTAATACTGGCTGCCATGTATAGCCTATTGTGTGCTGAAAAATGGCGTTAAGCCCCACAACAACAACAACAACAACAACTAAAACTAGATAAAAATCATTAAATGACTTTAACTCAGAGTTTGTGTATTATCTATCATCCGTCCATCCGTTCATCCGTCCATCCTTTCATCAGCACAAGTATGCTATTGCTGCTTCTCATAAACTGTTTGGAGGATTGCCTTGAAACTTTACAAACACATTCATCCCATAGTCTAATTAGTCATAAATGAAAATGGTACTACATTCAATATGACCACCACAGTGGCCATCCTGAAAAAATCTTGTTATTGCTACTCCTCCTGAATGGATGGTTATATTAATATGGGGTTTTCACTAAAAATTTCTTATGATGTATAGTTAGTCCTAAATAATAATTGCCCCAAAGTTTCCATCTTGAAAATCTTGTTATTGCCATTTCTATTGAATGGATGGTCAATTATCAGCATGGGTTTTTCGCGTAAAGATTTCTTATGATATTTAGTTGGTCCTAAACAGAACTGGTGGTGATCAGAATTCCAATATGGCTGCAATGGCATCTATCTTGAAAATTTTTGTTATTGCTGCTTTCTTTGAATGGATTTTTACTACAATACTTCTTATTATGTCATGTTGGGCCTAAATGATAACAATGCTGATCTGTATGGTTGACAGTGCCACCTAGAATGGAAAGTCATATCTTGAAAATATTGTTATCTCCTCTCCAAATGGATGGGTATATCAACATAATTTTAGACTTCCTTTGATATTGGTCCTAATGAAAATGGTGCCAGCCATATATCCAACATGGCTGCCGTGGCAACTGTCATAAAAATGTTGTCACTACTCCCGCTTTGAATGAATGATCATTATGACCGGAGTTTTTACCAAGTCCTAAATGAAAATGGTGCCTGTCATAATCCAACATGGCTGCCCTGATGACCATCTTAAAAATCTTGTCAATACTCGTCCTGAATGGATTATAATGGGGTGGGGTACCCAAAGATTTATAATAATGTCGACTTTGTCCTAGATGAAAAAAGTGCCAAGCTGACATCCAATATGTATACCATAATAGCAAAATTGAAAACTTTGCTATTGCTGAAGAATATCAGAGATGGTTTCAACACTCTAGAGTTAAAAGGAAGGAATGGGCTTTTCTTGAATTTCTGAAAATTCTTTTCACCCAGTAGATATCCAATCTCTTCATGGGACTCGTGTTAAGATTAAATTGTGTAGGTGAATAATTTAAAAAATAAATTGTAGGTGTGGGGAGACTTTTGACAAAAGTAGTTAGGAAATAACATTGCTAACTTTCAGAGTAATGAATCTTCACTGTACCCAATACATTCATACAAAGATGCATTGGTCTACACTGAGATAATTTAATTTATTTTCTCCAAAATTAATACCTACTCATTGTAACCTCTCATTCACAATGATCATAAGGAGTGGGGTGTGGTCATAACTAAGTAAATATTTATGAACTTTTTTCCCATGATTTAAAACAAAATTTTCCAGTCCTTATGGCATAGTCAATCTGTACAGCAATGCACGACAGTTTTGCCCTAGAAAATAACAAATCTTCAAGACTGGTAAACACAAGAAATGTCCTTCTGGATATTATAACCTTACAGTTGAATGTTTTGTCTATTATTTTGGTTAAATTATGAATTATTATACAAATCCACTGTAGATTATGAAAAATAATTTGTAACAAGGAAAACCTTGCATTTAAATGATGAGCTGGAATGCACACAAGTATTCCACATTTATACGCAGTTCACGCTGGCAAGAATGTTACTCAGCTTTGCTACACAAATATTCCGCATAAATGTTTGACTGGAGTGCATACAAATATTTCACTCTTATACACATAGATGATGCTGGTAAGGGGGCATAACTTGGCATTGCTACACAAAATATTCTTCATAAATGTTTCGCTGGGGTGCATACAAATATTTTACTCACATAGATGAGGCTGCTAAGGGGGCATAACTTGGCATTGCTACACAAAATATTCTGCATAAATTTATGGATTGTGCATTAATATTTTACACTGATATATGTATCTGTAAAGCAGGCAAGGGACACAACTCAACTTGAAATGTAAATGTTTTAGACATGGAATACAAATTTTTAAAACCTTCTTTAAAAAAACTCAGATTACTTGGCTCTAATATTACAGAGGAAGTTGTCTTTCATCCATCATCTGTCCCTCGTCTGTCATCTCCCCATTTATTAACACAAGTTACTACCACTCTTAAACTAACTAGAAGTATGCCATGAAACTTGACACACATTCATCCCATGGTCGAGTTGAATGATCATTTTGACATGTGGTTGTCACCAAAAGACTTCTAATGACATATACTTTGACCTAAATGAAAATGGTGCTAATCAGACATCCACTGTGTCCGGCATGGAGACTGATTTGAAAATCCTTATATGACTGAAGAATATCAGAGATGGTTTTAACACTAAGTATTAGAATGCAAGTCCTTTCATGGGACTCTTGTTGATTGAGCATGCTAAATCCTTTTTCAAAAGTCTGTGAGCTGTCTATCACTTAAACTAGTTTGACATGAATATATTTTAAAATAATTTTTAAAAATGTTTAATTCAAAGTACTGGCAACAAAGAAGGAGCAAATGTGGGGAAACTTCCCCATGTAGTAAATATTTAAGTTAAAACTTCAATAAAGGTTAAAATTTGGGGGAATATATCCAAATATAATGAAACTTTCAATAATAAATATTACTTATTTCTTAACAATTTTAGTATATTTTAAATAAATATTTATGATAGAAATTTCCCCAAGGAATAACACATGCCACATACTTGTTGATCTGCTTTCTAAATCATTTTATAAATTTGTCAGCAACACCCATGCAGAAACCTTTTCCAAAATTTGTATGTTGTGTCATTTTCTGTGATTGGGTTTTAAACTGTCTTTTAAACATTTAAATCAAAGAATTGATAAATTCTTGGTAAAAATTAAACGATTTTCATGGGAAACAATTCTTATGTTTGCTATTTATCTACATCAAACTTTTATTAATAAAATGAAGATTTAAGACAGTATTCATCTTGATTTTAAACTAATTCACCTTTCTCTAAATTTGTTAAAAATCGCTTTAAAGAAAGTAAAATAGCATTATTTGTAAATAAGATATTGCCAAAGTGGCATAGGCCATAGATCAACATCTTTCCTTTCAAAATCGAGCTTATAAACTGATTTGTGTTTTATTCCTTAAAACCTTTACATCTAACAGTGAATTCTACAAAAGGTCTCAAATATTTTGTGGCCATTCATCAACAGATGCATCCTGTAAAGTCTTGATCATTGTGGGATTTGTGGAAAGCTCTGAACCGGCTGTATAATTTCATTGATGTCAGTCACCATTTACATTCCGTGTTATTTTGTTCCCTTTATTACCGTACTTAATTATCCCCCTTGGATTGATTCCCTGTTTAGGTTGGATCCGCAATTGCAGTGAGGATTTTGATGAGTGCGCTCACACCCCAAGCCCATGCCTGAATGGAATTTGTGTGAATCTTCCAGGGAAATATCGTTGTAATTGTTCCATTGGCTATGAGGGTGAATTTTGTAACACGGATGTGAATGAATGCCTTCAGCCTCCATGTAAACATGGAGGATATTGCATAAATAGTATTGGATCATTTTTCTGCAATTGTTCTGGCACAGGTAAGAGAGTTTACCTTAACACGAAAAACTTAGTATGGCAAAAAAGCAGTACTCCCTTGCCAAGGCACTTTAGTGTTAGTCAGTCCCTTCTATCAAGTGAGTGTGCCATAGGTCTCGTTTCATTATTTAATAATATTTTATAGTACTTGAGTATCATACGACCTCACCTATAAGGCTTTCCGCCTTCATGACTTCCATCAACAGCAATATAAGGAAGGATTACCAGTAATATGCTGAGTATTGTAACATTTCTATAGTACAGTATTATAGCGAGGGATTACTAAAATATGCAGAGTGTGTGTATAATACAGCATAATAGAAAGGGATTACTAAAATATGCTGAATGTGTGTATAATGCAGCATAATAGAAAGGGATTACTAAAATATCCTGAATGTGTGTATAATGCAGCACAATAGAGAGGGATTACTAAAATATGCTGAGTAGTATACTACAGTATTATAGTCAGGGATTACTGTGATATGCTGAGTACTGTAAATTGTTGTAGTACATTATAGTGGGGATTACTGTAATATGCTTGAGTACTGCACTAGTTCTGTAATACAGTATTATTATGAAGGATTGCTGTAATATACTGAGTATGGTACTTATAATGGTGTACTTTGATAATCATACTGTAATGTAGCATTATAGTGAGGGAGTACTGTAATATGCTGACAACTGTGATAATATTGTCATAAATTGTAGTAAGAGAGTACTTTAATATGCTGGATACTTTAATATTACTGTTATACAGCAGTAAAGTGAGGGATTAATTTAAAATGCTGTTTTTAAAATAAATTTTCAGATATGGCCAAATATGAATTAAATGTAATTTGATGTGCATGTTGTCTTGGACCTATGTGTTCCTTTTAGGTGTTTTGTCTAATGAACTCCATTTTACATAGAGTTATGGCCCTTGACAATTAACTTCACATCTTCCCATGGGATGTTGCTTTTGACTGGCATAGCTCAAGAAATGTTCATTATATTCTTGTGCAGTTTGGTATCAGTATTGTATCATGGACTTGCATATGCCATTTATGACTTAGTCTCATTTAGAAAAGTTGTGGCCGCATGATCGTTTATTCTCCAGATTTCGGTTTCTGTAAATAACTACGCTGGAATTTTTTTGGATTTGGCATACAGTATCGGATTGTGAAACTTTTGGTTAGATTAAGTGTTCCACATCGTATTTAGATCATTTATGGCCCCTAATTGCTATGATCCTGATTTTGCTGAATAACATTTCTGCACTTTGATGGATTTCAACTGAATTTTGCATGCAGTTTTGTATCAGTAATGCGTTAAATGAATCGAATTTTTGGCACTCCATGTCACTGCTTAGAAGAGTTATGGCCTCTTTTCCGAACTTTGGTTTTCCAACAGAAGTTTTGTTTAAGACCTACTGTGCAAATTTTGAGAAAGTAAGTGTCCAATGCAGTGAATCCAATGTTTCTAGATTTAGTGATCCTTTGGAGCCAAAACGTAGCCCCTCTAATAATATCAATGAGATCCAAAAGAAATTATATCAGAATCAAGCTGAATTCCCAACAATATATCTGTGAAATTTATGTTCTCCATTCTTCAGTGATTACTATATTTCTAACCTGTCATGATGGGCCCATGCCTTAATTCCAGTCACCGGAGAAAAACGTCCTTCGTGCTTCCTGTTGAATATTTGGTTAAAAATTCACTGTTGCCAGCTGGGCAAATTAAAAGATACTGTAACTTAATCTGGAAAAAAATCCACTGTGTATGCATTCACTGCATGAATACACAGTGCATGTGTTTATGACAAAGAGCCACATGACAAAAACAATTTCCAACAGAAAAATTAAAAAGGTGAAGTAATGATATTAATTAAAAAATTAGTTGACAACATACAAGCAAATATACCTAGTCTTTGAAGTCAAAGATAAATTCATACCAAAAAAAGGAAATATAGCAGTATATTAAATACATCTAATGTGTACTGGTATAGTTTGGTGCTTTTATTTTATGCATATGTTTTCTGTCGCTTTTTCTAATTTTGCTGTTTAGTCTGTGTGGTTTGTGTAGTGTTCTAGCTTGACTTTTCTTACAGAGAGGAGTACTTTTCCACAGAGGGTTCTTGGCAGTGATGAAGACATGTCTACCTAGACATCACATTTTCTGCTTTTGACATTTTGAATAATAAAATTCTTTGTTGAACAAACATAAATGAAAAACTAGTAAGGGTATTAGCAGAAATGAATAGAATTTTTGTTGAGTTTTCACAGAAAATCATAGTTTAGGCAGAATGGAAGGAATTATATGCAGTGGAGAAAGACCTAGAAATGGAGAACTCCCAGTAGTTGGTCTTATTTGTATTTTCATATTTTACCTTTGTAGATGGATTCATGATTCTAATACATTATGTGATTTATCCATTTTTGTGGGGATAAATTTTTGTGATCTCATGAAAGAGAACCTCTTTGAATTTGTGGCTTTGTTAGATGGTATTCGTGTTTCCATGGAAACTAATTGTTTGTTGGGTCTTTTAATTTACGGTTTGTGCGAACCACAAAATCACAAAAATTTGTGTCCCATGAAAAAAAGTAATTCATTGTATTACATATATAGTTTAATCAGTTATATACATATATACTTATTTACTCTCATTCAAAACATTATATATCTTTTATTTTCACAGTCAATTTTAGTTTGAATTTGGAATAGCCCTCACATTACTAATATGACTAACCGAAAGATCATAAAGTGCTTCATCTTGAGTTTGAGTATAAAATTCAGGACCATTGTTTGAAATAGTGTTAAATATAAAATCTTAGACCATGAGCAGCATAAAAAAATTAACTTATATAAAACCAGTGTAATATAAATCTTACCAGTTAAGTTCCGACAGATATTGAATCATATTTGGCACTGATACTGACAATATATTTATCTCCTGTCCCATGGTGCGGAGTAGAGCAGTTTTGTGATCTCATCAGAGGCCATTGATTATATATATATATATATATATATATATATATATATATATAGTCAAAGCTTGTTCATTTAACTCAAATTATTCACCAGTTCACCAGTAATATCTTTAGATAGGCTTGATTCACACAAAAATAATATTTAATTTTTTGGTTCTTTTTGTAATATCACATGTGTAAAAGTGATAGATACATTAAGTTGGAAATAACTTCATGCATATTGAATTCAAGACCGTGTACAGTTAGCTGTCTTATCGACACCATCTTGTTTGTTATGTGTGTGACATCTAAGGCCATATCATCAGGATATAATTTTTCCACCTGTCTGTCTGTAGGTTACACCAACATAACATGCATGGAGGACTTAGATGAGTGTTCGATGGGAACGGGTCCATGTCAGCATGAAGGTTCCTGCATCAACACTATTGGGAGCTACAATTGTAAATGTCCACGGGGATATGAAGGGCCAAACTGTGAGATGGCCATAGTAAGTATTAGTGTCTTTAGCAAATAATAATAATAATAATAATAATAATAATAATTTCATTGAGTGCATCAACATTAACAGGACAGTCTGGGTAGATGTTTCCTGGGTCATTTTTGGGCAGCATCTTTTCAGATTTTTGCTCAGCCACGAAGAGCATGTTCTTGTATGTTCTAGTTTAAAATTGCCCAAATGCAAGGAATATATTAAAGAAGTCATCGGCAAATTTGTTATGTTCTGCTTTCTCCGTCATCTTTGTTCTCATTCACTACTGAGTCAGAAGTGGGGCAGGATTTGACCCCGAGAATAACATTAACAAACAGTATTTTTCTCATTAGGATGAGAAAATTCATTGAGAACAATGTTTGCATGTCAAGAACAGATGCACCCAAAGTTGCTAATACATTTTTCAAGGGCAAAATATAGAGATCCCTGTAAGTATTAGATTAATACTGTCCTTAGCTCTAGTGGTCAGAGACCAGAAGAGCTGTGGAATGGTCTGTTGTATGTTGTCTGTCATCCATCCATCCATTTAGCACAAGTTGATTATTGATAATCCTAAACTACTTGAAGTATTGCCTTGAAACTTTATACACACATTCATCCCATATCTAGTTGGTTGTAAATGAAGATAGTGCTCCTTGGACATACAATATGGCCATTACAGTGGCCATCTTGAAATTCTTGTTATCACTACTCCTCCAGAATGGATGGTCATATCAACATGGGGTTTTCACAGAAAGACTTCTTACAACATCTTGTCAGTCCTAACTGAAGATATTAATGATCTGATGCCCAATACAGCTAACACAGTGGCCATCTTGAAAATTTTTTTATCACTACTCCTACATGAATGGTCATATCGTCATGGAGGTTTTGCTAAAAGAATTCTTAGGATGTCTAGTTGGCCTAAATGAAAATAATGAAAATGGGTGCCAGTCTGGTGCACAATATGGCGGCCACAGCTGCCATCTTGAAAACCTTGTTATGGCTACACCTCCTGAATAGATGGTCATATCAACATGTTTACTGAAAGGCTTCTTATGATGTCTAGTTGATCCTAAATTAATATAGTGCTGATGTGGCATCAAATGTAACCACAACAGCAGCTGTCTTGAAAATCTTGTTATTGCTACACCTCCTTAATGGAAACTCATATCTTGATAATATTCTTATCTCTTCTCTCAGAATGTAATTCTAGTGCTACCTATTTGGTCCTAAACGAAAATGGCTGCCATGACAACTGTCGTAAAAATCTGTTGTCAATACTCTCCCTGAATAGATGATCATTATGACACATGGTTTTCTACTTTATCCTATATGAAAATGGTGCCAGTCATACATCCAATATGGCCAGCATGACAACTGTCTTGAAATTATTGTTGTCACTACTCCCTCTAAATGAATGATCATTATGACATAAGCTTTCACTTAAAGACTTCTTATGATGTTTACTTTGTCCTAACAAGAATTTTAGGACACTTTTTTGCATTGTTTGCATGTTTTAATGTACTTAAACTTAAAATTAACATACCCAGTAGTCGTTTTAAGTGGCCTAGTATAAGTCTTCCAGGTTTATTGCATGTTCCACACCCCAAAAAAAATATTTGCAATCTCTGCTCCGAAATTTGAACGGCTTCATATTGAAGATAAACTGGAACAAATTCTCACCACAGACAACACATTATCAGTCATTTTTTAAGCTTTTCTTTCAGATGAACACAAAAGTTACTGGTGGATGAATTTAATTTAGTTAGGAAGAAAAATTTAAATTGTGAAGGAATCTAAAAGAAATCGATTAATTGAATTATAATAATAATAATAATGAGGACTTTGTATAGCGCCAAATCTTTAGAAGCTCTAAGTGCTTTACAACATTTGACAACACTTAAAAAAACATAATGATATGATTACAAAAATAAAAACAAACACCACGAAATTAGAAAACAGAAAACATGCTGTAAATATTCAAGGTAAGGAAACATTATTAGGTGTTTAAGTCTGATCTTGCAGTTGAAATAGGTGAGTTTTAAGAGTGCTCTTGAATGAGATCACTGTGTCTTTGTGTCTAAGTTCAATGGGCAATTCGTTCCACATTGCTGGGTCCTGGTATGCAAAAGAACGTTGTCCATAGGATTAAGTTTTCATGGTGGGATTAAGAAAGATTAAGATTATGGAAGACATAATTGCTAATAATAACTTAATGCTTAAATTTCTGTATTTTCATAACTGACAATCTGCTGTTACAGATGTGATACCCTTAACAAGCTAATTTACGTGCATTTTTGTCTTAGGAGTTCAATTTGCCAAGCTTTTCTTCATGGTAATTTGTTAATAAGACAGCTGGGAGAGAGTTTGAAAAGTACCATTTGTACTGACTGTTAAGTAAGGTCCAACTTCAGACTGCATCATCCCAGATCTGCCATATCATAATGCACCTACAGGATTGGATCTATGCAATTTGTTATTGGTAATCATTATACAATAGAACCTGATCTGTTTCACAAATTATGCAACTGCAGATCAGAGTCTGTGTTGTTTGCAGTTGAACAAATAATATGCCAGTATATATGATACCATTTTTAACTCTCAATTTGACATATTTTAAATTAAGTTTAACTGTATTTTAAAAAGGAACAAAACTGACATATAATTGTTTCCATGGTGAAAGTTATTACATCCATTGACCAATAACCTACTTTCCTTGTCCATTTTTATGAGGTTCATTTAATCAGTGGTAGTATTGGCATTTTTCTTTCTTTTACATGTACCTTATCTGTTGTTCGGCAGTTTTTATCTGCTACAAGAATAAGCGTAATAAATGATACTTACCCATAGTCATCTAGAGTTATCTAAAATTATGCCCCTAGTATCTGACTGTGTCTGCTTTTTTTCTATAGGTCATATTGATGGTTAATTTTGTATATGAAGATTTCCATTTTAAATTTTAAATGATTTACACTATGTGATTGTTCAAAAATAAGAAAAGCAATTGCAAATATAGGATTTTTACAGTATTAGAATTTTTACATCAGCAGAAATTAATTTTCAGCAAAAATAGTGATCGACAGATGGGCAGGGCAGAGTTGCCAAAATTTTACTGGACAAACATACAACTGAAATTATAAAATAATCTAGCCTAATGCTAAATTTACTTAGTGGACTATGATAAATTTGTCCCCTGATATATTTTGTTCTGAAAACTGAATATTTCCGATAAATGACATTCTGTAATTAATTTATTGATTGTGGATCATATAAGTGATTCAAATTTGGATGATCCAGGATCAAATAAAGGATGTTGTACACTAATTTGGATGAACCAGGATTAAATAAATGACATTCTTAATTTGTCTGTACCAGGTTTAAATAAGTCTACTGTAATTTGGTTAAACTAGGATCAAATAAATAATATACCTTAATTTCAATGTATGAGGTCCCCGTTTTAGGGATCACACCACACTTTCAGTGAATGAGGACCCCTTTCTAGGGATCATACCAAAATTTCAATGAATAAGGTCCCCTTTTAGCAAAATACAATTATTTAGTGAATAAGGTCCCCTTTTGGGATCATACCATCATTTCAGTGAGTTATTTAAAGGTCCTCTTTTGAGATCATACCATCATTTCAGTGAATAAGGTCCCCTTTCTAGGGATCATACTGAAATTTCAATGAATGAGGTCCTCTTTTTAAGGATATAGAATCTAGAGTAGGCCTGATGTGCTGTCTTGTCTGTTACAAGTGGCATCCAGGACCCCGAGTGGCAGAGTTCTAAAGCACTCACTGTTACAGATCACTGCTATATTACCTCTGTCTGCATGGGTTTGAGTCTTGGATTCGGCCAATGTGGTTATGTGAGAAAACTTGCTAGTAGCTTCTTGTGGGACGGTGGTTCTTTCCAGGCTTTTGCCAGGTTCTTTCTCCACCATTTATACTGGCCACCATGAATAGCCTATCTTGTGCTGAAAAATGGCATTAAACCCTACAACAACAACAACAACAACAACAAGAGGCATCTGATGAAGGCAGATGAGCTACAGTGGCCAGTGTGCAGGATTTGTAACCAGAATGGTGCAGGTTTGAATCCTATCTCAACCTGGGTTGGCTACAGTGGTGTGTCCTTGGAGAAGGCACTTCTGCAATAATTTTGGCAGTAAATAACCTTCTTGTATTGCTGTATTGTAAAGCACCAAACCAGATTAATTGCATTATAGTGTAATTCTATTTAACAGGTTTAGTTAAATAAGGTTTGATTGTGTAGTGGTGTAGAATCAAAAGTGTCCAGATTGTAGGGGGCACTCACCAGTTATTATGTACTTTTGAGAGAGTGACGTATGTAAGGTGAAGTTGTTTTCATTTAAAACATGCACAGTGGAGAGAATGTTGGCATATCTCTATGCTACTTTGATGTAATGAGGCTGACATTTCTTTGGATATTGTACTTTTGGAAATTGTAAATGATCTTAGCACACTTCTAACTAAAATGACTGCTCCCTTGTGCTCTAAATATCAGCCTGAATTTGTCTAAAGTACACTATCCTTAGCAGCTATTCAAATAGGGAAAATGAATTTTGCCAGACTTAACAATAGCAGCTTCTGGAAGAGCAATGAATGAATTACCATATATATAAAATGTAAAAATAAAGTTATCGGCTCTTTTTTGTACAATTTACCTCTGAAGTTCAGGAAGTGAAAATGACCAAGTGGAGCTAGCACTTTTTTGAAAGGTGCACATCTGGAGTAAAGCCAAGCTGTATACTCTATAACCCATATTGCACCCATCAATCATACACCAAAATAAAAGGAATTAAAGGTTCTTTGAACAATACCTAAGATATATAAAGTTCTTTTTAAATAGCCGGTATAACTAGTGAGGAAACCCAGGGAAATTCTTTTTCTTTAAAATTCTAACCCTATGCAAAATATGAAACTGTACACCTTAACTGTATATAATTTGACCTTTCTTGCCTGCAATTTCAGGCTCAGGTAGCAGATGCTGAGCTAAATCAGTGGGTTATTATAGGTCCAGTGGTGGCTGGTGTTCTGATTCTCATAATCATAGGTAAGATTTATGACATCAAGTTGATATTTAGTAGGTTGCGGCAATAAACGTTTGGGAACAACTGTACTAGTGGTTACATGGAAGACTATTAAACATCATGCAACTTTGTAATGTACCAGTCATGGTGCTGTTGTTAGACTTTTTGGTCTGCATTCACTGGTAGACATGTTTTACAAAAACAATTATTATTACGTTTTCTGTGTTGATGATGTTTAAAGCCTTTTCTATTCATGCTATATTTTGCTTTTATTATTAATTTTCAGATGTTAAAAGAGCTTTAGTTATAATAAATTTGATGCAATGACTTTTGCCAAAATTTTGAACAGACTACATCTGAATAGCAAACAGGAGAATGTTCATTAGAAGCGCCAGCATAATGTTTTGACAGATCAGGGTCTGTGTTGTTTGTTCTACTTATTATCCTTAACAAGCTGCATAGACCCAGATCTGCAGGTGCATATTGTTTGCAGTTGAACTTGACTTATAAGCGAATATATACAATATATATAGTTCATTCAACAGGAAATCATATAATATACTTTTGTACAATAAGACATGTCATACTCTAATGCACTACATAATAGACGATCTTTTCAGTTACACTACCTAATGCAAGATCGTGTCTAATACACTACCTAGAGCTTGGTCTGTTCTAATTCACTTCCTAAAGCTTGGTCTGTTCTAATACACTACCTAAAGCTTGGTCTGTTCTAATACACTACCGAAAGCTTGGTCTGTTCTGATACACTACGTAAAGCTTGATCTATTTTAGTACAATACCTAAGGTTTGGTCTGTTCTAATACACTACCTCAAGCTTGGTCTGTTCTAATACACTACCTAAAGCTTGGTCTGTTCTGATACACTACCTAAAGCTTGATCTATTTTAATACAATACCTAAGGCTTGGTCTGTTCTAATACACTACCTAATACATGGTCTGTTCTAATACACTACCTGAAGATTAGTCTGTTATAATACACTACCTAAAGGTTGATCTATTCTAATATACTACCTAAAGCTTGGTCCATTTTAATAATTACCTAAAGCTTAGTCTATTCTAATACACTTCTTAAAGCTTAGTCTGTTCTTAGACACTACCTAAAGCTTGGTCTGTTCTTATACACTATCTAAAGCTTGGTCTGTTCTTATACACTATCTAAAGCTTGATCTGTTCTAATACACTACATAATGCTTGATCTATTCTGATACGTTACCTTAAGCTTTGTCTATTCTAATAAGCTATCTACGGCATTCTATATTCATTTGCTAATACTCTCTCTATTCATATATGCTACCTAACACTCACTCTGTTATGATACAATCTCTAATACTTGCTCTATTCTGATACACTAAGGCTCACTCTAATCAGATACACTACCAAATACTCTAATCAAATACACTACCAAATACTCACTCGATTCAAATACACTACCATATACTCACTCGATTCAAATACACTACCAAATACTCACTCAATTCAAATATGCTACCTAATACTTGCCCTATTCTGACACATTACCCAATACTCGCTGATTCGTAATACACTACATAAGACCCACTCTGTTCTAATACACTACCTAAGACCTACTCTATTTTAATACACCACCTAATACTTGCTGTATGATAATGCACTATCTAAGGCTTCTTCTGTTCTAAGACATTATCTAAGGCCCATTCTTTCAGATACACTATCAAAGACTAGCCCTATTTTTATACACTACATTAGGCTAATTCTCTTCTAATACATTTCCTATGACTTGTTCTATCCTAATACATTTCCTAAGACTCGCTCTTTTCTTGTACACTACATAAGGCTAACTATGTTCTAATACATTTCCTAAGACTTGCTCTATTCTAATACATTTCCTATGACTCGCTCTATTCTAATACATTTCCTAAGACTTGCTCTTTTCTAATACACCACATAACTCTATTGTAATACACTACATAAGGCTAACTATGTTCTAATACATTTCCTAAGACTTGCTCTATTCTAATACATTTCCTATGACTCGCTCTATTCTAATACATTTCCTATGACTCGTTCTGTTCTAATACATTTCCTAGGACTCGCTCTATTCTAATACATTTCCTAAGACTTGTTCTTTTCTAATACACCACATAACTCTATTGTAATACACTACATAAGGCTAACTATGTTCTAATACATTTCCTAAGACTTGCTCTATTCTAATACATTTCCTAAGACTTGCTCTATTCCAATACATTTCCTATGACTCGCTCTATTCTAATACATTTCCTATGACTCGCTCTATTCTAATACATTTCCTAAGACTTGCTCTATTCTAATACATTTCCTAAGACTTGCTCTATTCTAATACATTTCCTAAGACTTGCTCTATTCTAATACATTTCCTATGACTTGCTCTATTCTAATACATTTCCTAAGACTTGCTCTATTCTAATACATTTCCTAAGACTTGCTCTATTCTAATACATTTCCTAAGACTTGCTCTGTTATAATACATTTCCTATTATCTAATACATTTCCTAAGATTTGCTCTGTTCTAATGCATTTCCTAAGACATTCTCTATTCTAATACATTTCCTAAGACTTGTTCTTTTTTAATGCATTTCCTAATACTTGCTCTTCTAATACACTACATAAGGCTAACTCTATTCTAATACATTTCCTAAGACTCGCTCTTTTCTAATACACCACATAACTCTATTGTAATACACTACATAAGGCTAACTATGTTCTAATACATTTCGTATGACTCACTCTATTCTAATACATTTCCAAAGACTCACTCTATTCTAATACATTTCCTATGACTCGCTCTATTCTAATACATTTCCAAAGACTCACTCTATTCTAATACACTACATATGTTCTGTTCAAATACACTACCAGAGATTAATTCTGTTCTATGTTCCTTACAATTACATTTTATTAAATGAATATTGCATACATTTTTTTTTACATTATCCAAATAAATAAATTAAAGCTATTAAAACTTTTGAATGTAAATCAGGTTTTTTTTTAATTGCCTGAAGTGTTTTTGGATTGTAAGGAGAGGTCACAGTGACCTTCATTTTGAGCTTCTGTTGAGATTTTGACTTGCCTGTATGTAGAAAATACTGAATGCGATATTTATACAGAAATCTCAGAACTGTCAAATATATTAAATGCATTATTTCAATAAAAACATCCTTAATTAGTCAAGTTCTGTTTAGAAAATTTTGTAAAATTGAATAAACAGAACATTTATGTGTAATGTTTTATTGCCCAGTTTATTTTGTATAAATGTATGAATTATGCAGGTGTTGTGCTGTTCCTGATATCAGCAAGGAATAAAAGAGCCACAAGAGGAGCTTATAGTCCCAGTCGACAGGAATTATCTGGGTCACGTGTTGAACTTGGACATGTGCTTAAGAGACCACCTGAGGAGCGCCTAATTTAGACCTGTGCTTTAAATAAAGTATGACATAGTATTAACCTGTGGTATATCAATCCAGGGCAGTGCTTTAAAGAAAGTATGACATAGTATTAACCTGTGGCATGTAAATGCAGGGCTTCCAGAGATGTTGGCTCTTGTGATATATCAACATTGATATCAATGTCATATCAATTCTGTATTATTTCATATGGATGTCATATTTCATTTTCATATCCAGCCATATATTTGCTAATGCATTTGTAACAAGTGAGACCTATTCAGGGAAATGATGGTCACAAAATGTTGAGAAGTTTTCACATACTCTAAGCATATGATCCGGAACTTTTGTAATGAAAGACTGGAAGCAGAATTTTAGATTTATATGCAGATATTGTGATGATCAGTCTGTGTCCCTGTCTAGGTAGTCATGGTGCACATAGTGTGAAATCCTGATTTTTGGAAATATGAGTTTATACCAGAATATATAAACCTTATTAGCAGTTGATCGGATTCTCATACACTTGATAACACATATTTTCATTCCTATTTGACTGCAGATTTCCCATGGTTGTGTATTTTTTTATTTACAAACATTCCATTGAAGTTTGGAGTTCATTTTGTCATTCATTGTGAGTCAAGATAAATGATGGGCAATGTCACAGTAAGATGCCATGGATGGCTGTGGCTTTAATATTCTTTTGGAGGAACAAGACAGTCAACAGCAGATATATAGCCATACAGCAAGCGACACTCGTTTTCTGCATTAAATGGAATGCACTGGAGCACATGTCATCATCGTCAAGGATCATACTGTACATATCTGTATCATGGATAGAACTACATACTGGCTGTCGTTTGTTTTGTACCATTACCTTGTTAGTTAAAATATCATTAAAGTGCAATCCCATCCTATACTTTCATGGACTTTGGAATTACACTAATAAATTCAGAAGGGAGGGATGAAAATTTGAATCTTTTCTAGAATGCACGATTCATGCTCATTTTTCCAAAATACCTCCCACCCCAAAAGTCAACCAAATGCATGACAATCACACTGTATATTTCTTGTTTTTAATTGTTCTGAGGTGTGAGGCTTTTTGACAAATATTTGGGGAATTTCCCCACTAAATTTTCAGTTCTAGAATCGACCTCAAAGATAAGTTTTTCTCACAACCTAACCCAGGGAAACATCTCTCATTGCTGAATTGAATTTGGGGAGGGTCAGAGGATATTAATAATGTTGCATAGATTTTTGTTTTATTATACTGTAACTTGTTATATTAGAGCACACTAGGAGTGTTACATTGTAACTTGTGACCTAGAACACACCAAGAGTGGTACATTGTAACTTGTGTCCCACTAGAGCACACCAGGAGTGTTACATTGTAACTTGTGACCTAGAACACACCAGGAGTGTTACATTGTAACTTGTGTCCTACTAGAGCATACTAGGTAGGAGCAATTTAAATAGCAAAATTTATATTTAATCTCCACATGTCACATTCCAAATTTTCAGAATTTCACATGTAACAATTTTATTTCAGATCACATATGGGAATTCGATTAAAGAGACAGACATTTGCCCAACAAATTATTTTGTGGCAGTATGTATTGCAAAACATTGTTTAGTAGAAGCACATCAACTCAGTAAAGTATAAATAAAAGTTGTGAAGAATCCCAATAATATTACTCAGGAAGGAAATATTTAAAACTTATGTTGTAAGTGTACCTTCAGTCATTACCATTCTACCTAGAATTTTATCATCTTCATTTCTTTGTCTATAATTTATGCAAAAATCTGCTTAAAAAGAGCAAGCAATTGATAATAATAATAATAATAATAATAATAATAATAAAAATATAAATAATAATATTAATAGTCCTTTAAATGAGATTGTTTGGTCATGTCCCTGCATTTTCTTTGCTGTGATTCTGCACATTCATTTGTGTAATTTTGCATTCATAAAATCTTACTGAGCAGAAGGCTGTTTGTTGTGTGACTGTTGAAGTTATTACTGTAGTCAAATCTTTAGCCATTTTTTTAAAGCACTTGGAAATACAGAAGTTAAAAACAGATTTAATATATTTTTGTAGCATACCAGATGGCAGGTTTCTGTTGATGGTCTGATGTTTAGAATTTATGACATACTAGCATTCTTTACTAACAAGTTACTTCCTGAATATGTCCTTAGCTGTTAGTACTTCTGATCAGTACATGGGAACATGGCAGCTTCTGAGAAATAAAAAGTTATGCAAAAGAGAAGCAATGAAAATAAAAGCTAACCAGTTCCTAAAGCTGCAAGAATAACAAACATAAATTGAATTTCACCCCAATTTAAATTGTCTTTTTTAAAATCTTCCCAAAAAATATCCACATGTACATTATATGAACAATGATAATTAGGTAACGGGTTACATAAGACAAAATACATTAAATAGGGTCATAGTTTACATAAAACAGCACATTAAATCAGGTCACAAGTTACATAAAACAAAATGTTAAATTAGGTCACAAGTTACATAATGCAAAACATTTAATTAAGGTCGCAGGTTCCATAAAACAAAAACACATTCATTTGGCACAGAACAAATCTAAATGTTTCTCATAATGTTCATTGGTGTGTATGGTTACAAGTTTTGTGCATGTTAGTCATCAGACAGGTGTTTCAGTACATATATGTTGATTTTGATTATTGCAAAACGGGATCCATTGTTTGTATGATAGGGGAGAGGGACAGTATGTGAGTAATTGATTGTATGGTAGGAGAGAGATAATGTGTGTGTAATTGATTGCATGGTAGGAGAGAGATAATGTATGTGTGTGTCTAATTGATTGTAAGGTAGGAGACAGATTGTGTGTATTTGAATGAATTTGAATTAGAAGATAAGTTTGTACATAGAATTGATTCAGTATCCATTTATTTTGTATCCTCATATACACATCATTTATTTATTTTAGGACGAATTAAGAGTTCTTTCTTTCTCAAGATCCAATGGTTTCTTTTGTAAAGAATTTTGTTTCAGATGTTGATAGATTATTGCATTGTTCTGTTAGATTAGAATCAATAAATAGTTGCAGGTTGATGGGAGAAATATCACTTTGTGATTTTTGCATTCAGACAAAATGCAAACAGCCATATTTTACTTTGCAAGGGCTGGACACACAGTGTCACATTCAGGTAATCTACAGTAAGCAGCATTTGACTGATTGATATAACATTGGACTGATTGATATAACATTGGACTGATATCACATTTGAATGATGCCACACATCACTTTAGCTTAGCTTGTACTGTCAGTTGAATGCAGTGTCCTGTGTACTGTTTCAGCTGAACGTTTAACTTTTATGTGTCTTATTGTTATAGCCAAGTAATGCTGCATTGAAATATGCATAAATAGGACCATCTGAAAGCAGGTGGTCTTTAAATGCAAGTAACTCTGCACTCATTTATTTGTAATGAGATGTTTGAATCTTAAAAGTGGTCTTCATGACCAGGTGGTCTTTTAATGCGGGTAAAAGTAGGTTTGGCTGTATAAATGAAATGCACAAATCATCAGCTGGTATTTACCCTTTCAGTTTGTTTACCCCTTCAGGAAATGCATCATCTGCAGGTTGATTTTCCTCAGGCGGCAGGATCATACCGACCAGAAATTATCCAACTTGACACAACTCATAATTCTGATGTTTGATTCTTTAGAGATTTTATGTCAGATAGTCAACTAAAATGCGAGACATTTAAGTCTAGTTTTATTGTCCAATATTTTATTAATTTTGGCCCAGCAGAATCTCCCTTACTAATTATGGATGCATTCATTTTCCTTTTATTTTAAATGTGGTGTAAAAACTGAAAGCTAATTTTAATTATAAGTTGGATCAAATGTTGCAAAGATACATTTTGGAAAATAAATAATTTTTCAGAAGTAATACATGCTCATATTGCTTTTGTTTTGACTGAAAACATTGATTTATCTACAGGATAATAAGTGCACAGAAAGCAGTGATGTTGATCAAAATCATTCTTCAGCATAACTTATTTCACATTCTATCATTTATACTAATTTTACCAAATTAAATATTTTTAATGACTCGTGTGTTTTAATAAAGTTAGAAATACTAAGATAATATGTTTACACAAAATCTAATGGCGGTGTCATGACCTATGCATTGCTGAAGTCATTTCATAATATTCCTACTTGTATATTATATTTGAATGTTTTTATTGAGGTGGTTTACCAAGGTGTCACTTGTATATGGATAGATGCCTATATTTTTTATTAGTATTATTTTGTATAGAATGATTTACATATTGTACAGGAATACACATCAGAATACTGTTAGTGTTTAAATCAGTGTTGTAAATAAAAAAATAACCATTATAGACATTTTCACATGCATTTTTAAATACATGTCATGTCAGTTTCATAGAATTTTCATATCCTATCCTGGAGGTTAATACAACTGCAAAAATAAGTTTTGCACTTTCAGCCAGTCAAACATTTGCTTTCAAAAGTAACATTTTTGGTTGGTGGAAGCAAAATCTCAGTATCAAGAGTTTTAAGATATCCAGAGTTTGGGAACATAGATTTCTCAACTCTTCCTTGTTGAAGATGATTAAAGTAGTAAATCTCACTGGAGCTTCAAAAAGTTTCTCAATCAGATGTTATCTAAGAGAACACAAGACAAAGTTTCAAAGCAGTAATTAAAAATGAATTATTGATATTTTGCATAATTTCTTTCTTATATCTACTCTTTAATAGAAATATTAACATTTTTGGGAATATCTGTATTTTTTAAATGCTCCAAAAAATATAGTGTCTGTATTAATATGTACAGATTTATAAATGTAAAGCTTTCTTTCTCACAGAATTGTAGAATGTAGGAATGAGAATCTTCACCAATTGCCTGCCTTTTTCAAAAGTGGTATTTTTGATTGGGAATTTACATTTGGAATTTTTCTTTGTGAAAATTTCAACTTTATCCCAAACTTTTCTGAGAAAAATATAACTTTCAGAAATTTTATATAGTCTGTTTATTTTTCATCTATTTTTATATGACAAACTGTCTAATTGGTATCCATTTTTGGCGACAGTGTCATTTTAAAAGTTGCTTGACAGATCCTATGCTTATGAAATGGTTTGTAAATATTGATGTACTGTATAGCATATGACATGTAGAAGGTTATTTGTTATATTTTAGTTTTGTCTGGTTCATACATATTGTAATATACACTGGTGAAGTCATTCAATTCATCAATCGAGAATAATGAATAAAATCTATGAATTTATACCTGTTTCATTGTGTTTTTATTTTACTTTTGGGGGATTTCATTCCCCTCTTGCTTTTGGCATAGTGTTCATTCTTTGTTTATGGAATTTAGTTTATATAACTAATACTGGTAACAAAAATTTGATGCCCTTCCAAAAATTGGTAGCAAAGTCGAGATCGATTGGGTCTGTAAAGACAGGGTTTTTAATCAAAGGAGGCAACTCAAATTTTAGCGTCATGATTAAGCCAAATATTAGTTATTTCCCTTCAATATTGTTAAGCTGAGTAATTAAAACAATAGTAGAGAATTCTTTTAAAAAGATATCATGATACTGCCTCAAATAATATAACCAATATTTAATAAGTTCCTTTGTGACATATGAAGAAAAGAAAATTTTGAAGAGGTAAAGATTATCTAGAGCAGAATGTTTTGTTAAAATGACCATGACTAGTCATACACTGATTTTTTCCACCATTTCTAAAACCATTTAATGGATACCACACATATTTCTTTGCCACATTGTTTTCATACTTACCACACAGCAGATGGGTGAGTCACATAACTTTCTTATCTACTGCATAGCATTTGGGGACCCCGGGTGGTCAAGTGTTGTAAAGCACTTGCCTGTACCGATCACTGCCATCTCACATCTTTCCACATAGAATCGAGTCTAAAGCTAAGCCAATGTAGGTATGTGAGAAAGCTTGCCAGTAGCTTCCTTTGAGTCGATGGTTCTTACTGGAGTTTTCCAGGGCTCTTCCTCCATCAGTTATACTGGCCGCAACGTATAGCCTATCGTGTGCTAAAAAATAGCAATAAACCACACAACAACAATAACAAGCATATCATTTGTTTGGGTGATGCACACAACTTTCTTATCTACTGGTAGGCTAAGCGATTCATATCTACTGCATAGCATTGTGCTGGGTGATTCACGTAACTTCCTTATCTATTGAAACTTCATCTACTGCGTAGCATTTGGATGGGTGATTCACATCTCAGCTTCTATAAGATTTGATGAGTTACTATGATCCAAAAGGGATACATTATATCAAATACCTTCATAATGTAACTGTTAGTTTCATTAGATATATTTTCTCCTAGCTTGTCCCAGAATAATTTAATATAAAATTATCTTTCTAGCTAACCAAACTTGTAACTGACTAATTGTTTCAATTTAGGAGGCACCGTGGCTCAGTGGCTAGATTGCCAGACTCAATATTGAAAGGGTGTGGGTTCGAATCCTACCATTAGATCGGTCTGGGAAAGCTACCCGGGTGCGACACTGGGCAAAGCACTTTACTCCAGTTGCCTCGCTACCAAATAATCGTATTGTGTTGCTGTGCCTTTCAAACAAAATAATATTTTTGTTCAATTTAAGATGAGATTCAAATTTGAGAAAATTCGAGCACATGTATATTTCAAGTTATTTAAGCCCAGTCATTCAGATAAATACAAATATTTTTATCATACTTGTATATTAAGCTTAACATAAAAGAAATATTGTCTTGTACGTTGTATTTACCTAGTCTGAAATTTACAGTTTGTTCTTACTTAAATGGAACTATTTATGAAGTGCCGCTTAACGTTGTGACGAAAGGTCTAAATAACTTTGCATTCCGTTTATCTTCCTAATTATCCGAGACTTGTACAGTTTCGCAGAACTATTGCATGAATTTAAGAAAAAATAGAATTTGTGAAAATTAAAGCACATACACACACACAAACAGATGGACAGATAGATACAGCACTCCCTCATGATAACATTGTTAATGACAGCATAAACCCTTACAGTGAGACTACCTTATAATGAAGTACATTATACATGCAATATGTCTGCAATATAATAGAATGGAACCCATGACTATGCCGCCCCTATTGAAGGAATTGTGTTATAAAGGAAGTGTCTTCTTACGAGGGAGTGCTGTAATTTTAAAATATTTCTATTAATAGATGTACGTATATTATAATATTTTATTGTATCGTAGAATAAATGTGGCTTTACATTGCCCCAAAAAGGACAAATTTGACAAATTAAAAAATTGAATGGCACAGTAGTTTAGAAAGCTGAACCATTCCAAATAAATGTTAACATTAAGTACAAGCCGTATAAAAAAAAAAAAATATGTTGCTCCTTTAGGACTGGTTCGATTTTGTTTTTACATTATCTCATCTTAAGACGTGAAATGGTGACTTGTTGTACACCTTAAAAACTGAAAAATAACTATCAAATCTCAAGTTTATTTTTGTATTTAAATTAGATATACTTAGACGTAATGTTTCATTTAGAACGCCAAAAAGAAGACATTTAGACATTTTGTTCATAGAAGAAACAAGAAGAGCTGGAACAAATTAAGTGGAGACCATTATGTAGCTTGGATATGCGAGCAACAGTGGAGAGAAGACTTTGGAAACAATAAAAATGTCAATGTATGCCGTGACATTGTCTAAGCAGGGCAGTACAACTCATTAAATGTTTACACAGAATGTCTACGGCTTTTAAACGTACATTCTTTGAGAGGAAATAATTAAATTATGATTTCAAAATTATATAATTATCGTGATTGTATCACAACGCCCTCGCAACACCTGGTTTGATCAGGTAAAGATGTGAGTTTACTAAGCCCAAGTTGAAATCTCATGCTCAAATCAGGCTAAGTATTGCATTTAGCATCAAACTTACTAAAATCAAAACCAAAACCAAGGCCGGCAAAATTATATACATCTGTTTCTATTGTTACGAGTCTATGCTCTTAAAATAAATAATAGAAAGGAGTGAAGACAACAAACTTTGTAAAATTTAACGAATAATTTATTTACCCTGAATACAAAGTGAAAAATTAAGAAAAAGAACTTACGGTTTTACGAATTAAATCCAAAAATAATCCAAGAATTAAAAATAGAAGTCTAGTAATTAGTAATAAAAAGTCCTGAATGAAACTGAGTTCGAGTCCCGATGAAGTCCAAAATTGAAGGCGATGACGTCTGTAATATCCTACGAAGTGCAGATGTGTCAACAGTCTCTTGCTGAATCACAGAAAATATTATTCCAGTTTTGAATTCAGTATAAATTCCAAAAATTGTCCTTATCCAAGAATATTTGTCACAGCACATTTGTATTTCCAGGGAAAATAATCACTTTAATTCAATAATTTGAAGAAAATAAAATTCAACCCAAACTCGTCACAACATAATACAACTTAACGTGTCAACTGTTTTAAGCCCAACTGACCAAACTTCTATCAAAACATCAGTTATACGACTAATTAAGACGCAAAACAGATTCCCGGATGAGGGTCAAAATTTCATTCTTCTGGGAAAAAAAAATAGAAGTTTGCTACCAATTGACATATGCTTAATATCATGTAGTCCAGGTATGACCTTGACTCAACTTAATGATTCTTACTCTGAGAAAGATGAAAAAAGAAATTTAAAAGTTGTTTACCAAAACTGTCACTGATTTTGCAACAAGGTCAGCAACTAGATACAATGTTTCTATTATTAGTTGTTTAAATCAATGAAATAAAAAAATCAGGTCAAACAGAACTGAACTCAATTCTGGACACGTCAAATTCAGTAAACAATGTTACATTACAGTAGCATGTAATGGAATAAAAAAAGGTTTAAAACTAACAAACAATTAAATTAAATATACATAACATTATAACGACATACATTCTGCACCAATAACCGTACTAAGTTTGTGTTTACTAAAAGAGTTGATTTCAGGAAAAATTGGACACTCTTTAGGGTACACATTATGTCAATCAAGACAGTATGAAACTCGTTCAAATGTTATGAAAACCCTGTGGGGTTTTTTGTAGCAGGAATGAAACCGTTGAAAGCTATTATATTGATGGGAATCGATTACAGCAAAAGCTGATTACGTCGTATGACCATTTGCACTTATCAATGTGTCTGTTCGTTATCTTTTAAAATATGAGGTAAATCAATTTTATAATATATAAGTGATCCTAATTATTTAATTCGAAATGTTGACGAACGTTTTTTAAGTTTAAATTAGACTATTTCTGGGGGGGGGGGTACTTTTTGCCATATTTATGAAATCTCCAAACTGTAGAAAGGTGATGGATTTGATAGTTACTTTACGTCTCTGTCCAAAAGGAAAGTAAATCGGTAACTCTTTGACTTGTTACTGGTTTTCAAAATCAGTTATTTCCCTTAGACTATTCTCTCGCGAGATAAAAGTAAAAATTACGTTGGAGAATAAATTTGGTTATTTGGTTATAATTGATTCATCGGAATGGAACGTGGAGAGGGTGCTTATGTTTTTCAGACTTTGTTAGGATTGCCTCGAATTGCATTTTTATTACTAAAATATCTCCATATAGTTTTATATAATAACCAGCTTGAATAACTCTCTCTCTCTCTCTCTCTCTCTCTCTCTCTCTCTCTCTCTCTCAGTATGTTTGCATGGAAGTAATAGGCTTTATTGACATAAACCAGGTACCCACTATATTTCTGGTTCCATAAGTAGTAGAGGAATCATTTAAATATCCAAGATTAAATAGAGAGGACGCGAGAGAGAGAGAGAGAGAGAGAGAGAGAGAGAGAGAGAGAGAGAGAGAGAGAGAGAGAGAGATTATTGTATGCTTATTGTGTAATCATGTCAGAATACTGAGATACAAATATGACCCTCGCGATTCCCCACCCCACCCCACCCCACCCCACACACATACACATTTCAGAAAGCAAAGGTACAACGACTGCTTTATGCAGTGATTTTATATAAATAAAAAAAGACGATATTTTTAGCGAGTAGTTTGCTATCTCCGATGCGAACCGACTGTCATCCAGGAAACTGCATTCTTAACAAATGTGTCAAAGTTTACACAATTATCATAAAGTAGTAAAAATGGAAGCCATGAACAATACTCTGTTAATGAGAATCTTTGATCCACAAGTTGTAAAATTAGCATAACCAGACTGGGTTGAAATATCGGAATGTGACAACCTAAATTAACCTCTATCACTGAATCTGCTCCGCTTGAAATTTAGAACTTGGATTGAAATGTGATTTTTTTGAGTATTTCAAATACCACAGTATTTATATTTTTTAGAGATCTGGTTTAACTTAACTGATATAATCAATTTGAACAGTTTGCATCAGCATGTATATGGCGCCATCCTATTTACAAACTCGCGTGTTCGTGTCAGGCGGTAAGATGAGATGAACGTTGCAATATTCTTAAATACCATTAGCGCCTGGTTTACCGGCCGATGAAGATCGACTCTGAATACATGATTTGATTGACTGATCCCCTGGTTTTCTTGTTTGCATTTTAAAAAAAATAATGCAGAAGAGAAAATACATAGCATATTATAGAATATTACATTTTCATATAAATCGTACTATGGGGGTTACACAAGTTCACATAATTAAAATTATACATAAAATTTGGTATGAGAGTTACACAAGTCCAACAATTTTGAATTTAACCAGCCAAGACTCCTTATATTTGAATACTAATCGTATATCATAGTCTAAATCTGATTTTGGAAAAAAGAGTTTTTAAGTTTTTAATAACTTTGTTAGAACACTGGAAAAATGTAAACTGATTAATCTTAAACAAGTTAAACTACTGAAATTAATAAAACAAAATAAAATGTTTGGTTGCCGATTCTGGATATTTAGTGAACACTTAATAGCTGCCCAAGAGCTTAATTCGAAATCAAATCAATGTTTAATCTGTCTGTGTATTCTGGGAAGGCAGTATTAGATTTGAGTAAACTGATTATATATGACTTTTATTAAGATAAATATAGTAAAATGTCAAATTATTACATACATATATAGATAGTCTTTCAGTAGAATTCAAAGCATAATATGTACCATGATAGAAAAAATAAGCATGTAAGTGTTCACCTTTTATATAGTACTACATTTAATAAAATGTTATACGAACTTTTATGGATGACTGAAATGGCAGGCAAATAAAGGAATTTGTTAGATTAAAGCCAAACATATTTGTTTGCTTATTGGTGATCATAATAATAATAAAATTAATAAAGATAACAACATTAATAAAGCAATAGAAGTATCATTTGTGGATGCTAAAAAGGAACTAAATCATGCGCTATACAAGAAATAAATGCATGAATAAGTCGAAAAGCAACATAACATGTATAGGTATTCCATAAAAAGCAGAAGCCATCGTATATGTTTATGTAAGATGTCACCTGTGGATACAAAAAGTATATGAGAGAAGATGGTATAATTTGTATGCCTCTGACGCCAAAAGGATACATTAACTGAAACTCATCGTCTAAAGTGGCATAAACGGTAAGCTTATGACACCAAAAAAGGATATATTAATTGACCTCCATTCATCTAAGAGGAATAAAATGTATGCTTAAGGCACCAAAAAGGATACATTATTTGACCCTCATCATCTGAGAAGGCAGAAACATATGCCTATGACACCAAAAGTATACAGTAATTGACACTCATCATGACACCAAAAGGATACATTAATTGACACTCATCATGACACCAAGAATGATACATTAATTGACACTGATCATCTAAGATTATTTTTACTTATGATATGAGTAAGATTAATATGTGTGCTTTAAAAAATAATACATATGCAAGCAAAAGTAAAGAAATAAAATCTATTGAAAAACATTATTTTCTTAAATTTATTAACATCTATATTTTTCTAAATAATATTTAGATGTTTTTACTACTATATATTTACTTAGATTTTTATCTGTAAAGAATTTTTTATTGTTGGATTACAGTTTGTAATAATAGAATTTAATTATGCATGTGTGGATAAGTAACACGTTAAATGTTGCGCAATTGTATCAAACCTTATATATATATATATATATATATATATATATATATATATATATATATATATATATATATATATATATATTGTTACGTATATGTAATTAAATTGCTTGTGTGTTAGTTTTAAAAGTCTTTTAAATTTTATTTTTGTTTCATTACATTTTATTGTAATGATTAATTTCACGGGATTCGATATTTTTTTTCTTCAGTAAATTCACTTTGTAAAGAATGTAAAAGGTATTACATTAGCATTATTTTTAGCTCACTCTAGTTTATAGATTTTGTAAACATCGAGTGAAGACGATTGGCTATTGCCAAGGTCATTTCGGCCCGCATGTTAGCTGAACTGTAAACAGTCTTTCTTTTTTTTTTTAATATTTTCAGTTTGAGAATTTGATTCTTAGATAGAGCTATTCTTGCATACGTGATAAATGGCATTTTGTTTGTTATTGCGATGTTCAAATTAGAAATCACGTAGCCTGTCACGTGAGACACATGTGATCTAAAATCGCGGCTTTAAATAGACGCTCTCTAGTAGATTTAGCTAGTTGTATTTTAAACCTTGAGGGCTCAAGAGGTTTTTATTGTTGTTGCCAGATTGTTTTTGAAGTTCATTCGTTTTTTTGGAATTTAATAATTTATTCTCTAGAAAACTAAACAAGTGTACTTTTTTATAAAAGTTCTGGGAGAAAGAAATTCAGTGGAAATTTATTCTGGAGTTTAACGGAAACATTATAAACTGTGATTCAATTGAGGATCTGTTACCATCAGGACAGACATCATCTGACGTCATCGCCTTCATATTGGAATTTCATCGAGATTCGAAACCGGATTCAATTAGAACTGTTTAGTGATAGGACTTATATTTTTCGATCCTAGGATTAAATTTTGGATTATATTCACAAACCGTAGGTCCTATTTCCAATTTTTACATTGTTTTCTAGGGAAATAAATTATTTTGTTAAAATAAACAAAGCTTGTTGGCTTCATTCATTTCTCTTGTTATTTTTGTACAAGCCTACACGTAGCAATATATATATATATATATATATATATATATATATATATATATATATATATATATATATATGAGTTAATGTAACAGACGATCAGAAAAATATCCGTGCTTTACTCCTTCAAGCGCTTTCACATGATCTTTATGGATTATATTTTAATTCTGAATATATTAGTATAAGTAATTGTAATTACCATATCAAAGAATTTAAAATTAACTATACATGTGATCTATCATATTAACTATATTTTGAATTTATTTATGTTAGTTATAATTTAAATCTTTATGCATAACATAATTGGAGAGATTATATTTAATCATGTCATTTAAACCATTTGGAAACATTATAAACATATAATTGATGAGACTATTTAATCATATCATTCAAACCTTTTCAAAACACCATCAATTAATCAATGGAGAAACAATTAACGCACATCATTAAAATCCATTAAAACACCATACAAATATCATTGTAGAGACTTTGATCATGTCATTCAATCCCATTAAAATTCTAGAAACACGTCACTATAGAGAATAGGTATATCATTAAAAACATATTAAATACACCATAAAGAAATAATTGAAGAGACTATTTAAGAATATCATTTAAAGCTATAAAAATACTATAAATATATCAATGGAGAGAACATTTAAACATATCATTAAGACCTATTAACAGGATAAAGATCAATGGAGAGACTATTTAAGCATATCTCTCAGACCCATTAAAATACTATACACATATCATGGATAGATCAGTTTAGCTATGAATATGTCATTGGTAGGTGCGTTCAGCTAAAAAAGTATCTTTGGTGACGTACTCAGTCCCAAACCATATCACTGCAGGCCTCAGAAAACGTAAAAACATAGTGTTTTGGGGTTATTCGAGAACTTCGATATTATTGTTACTGATTACATTCAGGAAACAGATACTTCAGTATACTGTTGTTTCAGGTTCAGTATCTCAGTAATTCAGTTAGAATTCTGTGTTTGTAAAAGACATGTTTCCGTGATTTCTTTCTTGAACACGCTACGTTCAAATCTGATTCCTTGGCAAAGTCGCTAAGCGTATGGAAATGACCCAAGGACCAATGTCAGCCGCACATGTACATTTGTCTTTTCATGTCAATAACTATGAATATGGTTATAGGGTATGGATCTTAAGAATTTCAAAGTTACAACCCTCGAGCAACAGCTCCATTTTCCAGATCACTCTTCTGGGGCCATTCTTACAGAATACAAATCTATTTTAGTTATTGTTATTGCTTTTGGGAGATATTTTGTCTCTTTTTGTTTATATTTTCTTCTGAGGAAAATGCATTTAGTTTGACGGTGGGGATCACAACAGTTTAAACTTATAATCATGTATTTCATTTCGACTCCTGTCCCAAAACCCACCTTTTCTGCGGCCTTCTTGAATACATGTAGTTAGTGTTTTTATGCACAGTGAATTTATATTTATTTATATCTATATTTTGCTATATGGTGGGGGTATGAATAATTTTCACGATTCGATCCTGCTGCAACGTCCCGTGGTTTGGCCCATTATATCCCCCAGGGAATTAATTGTAACTCCCTACGTTTTGCATATCTGTTCTAAGTGACTGTTTACGTAGACTTACTTTAAAGGTTTGCTCCTCAAACTTGTGAGATTACTATTTTGTGAAATTATAAAACTGACGCAAAAATATCTCTACCCCCCACCCCACCCCACCCCGTTCAAGCTCCGGACTCAAGTTGATGGTTCCATAACAGGTGTGCCATATTATTACATGTAAACTGTACAAGATATCGAAATATCTACATCAGATTAATTGCAAATTAAATGTACAACAGTCACACGAATTCGGGGCCGGAGCACACGGGTACTTTGGGCCAGCCTTTGCTGGCTAGTTATTTTATTTTATCTGATTTTTTTTCTTTGTCTCCGTACGCAACATTTCAACATTTCATGTCTCCATTCACAATACATATTAGCGGTCCTATTATCAAACCGTACAGCCAAGGACACTTGTGCGTTGCATATGAAATGTACGCTGCGGCAATTTGGACTATTTTCTGTCTGCATCTAGTCAGGTAAATGAATTCAGTTGACAAAAACAAATCAAATGAAGGGGTGGGATCGGACTCAATTCACAGAGCCGATACGTTCATGTTTACCAGACATAAACTGTCGTCAAACAAATAAATATTGGAAGATTTCTTAATTCAAGGTGAATATTTGTTTCTACATATGTAAATCCTGCTATTTTTAAAGGTTAAAAAATAATTATGTAGTCTTTTCAAGGCGAATATTAAAAGATTGGAATAAAAACAGATATTTTGAATTGTTTGATTAGGAACACACTCTTTTCCTTAATCTGCTGTTTTATGCTATTATTTTATTTACACATATTTGTTTCATTTTGCTAAAAAGATATTGCTTTCTTTGTGTTTGTTTAGCATGGTATTCATACATGTAAATACATGAACATTATATAAGTTAAAGCTATAAGCAGTTTCTTGTACATGTTATTTTATATGTGCCAATATCGAGACTGTTCCTGTAACTGCGAAATCTTACAAGCGTGATTTTTTAATATGCCACAGTGTTTATTAGCACTGTGCTTTCTGTTATCTGCTATAACACACACACACACACACACACACACACACACACACACACACACAGAAACATTCAAACAATTTGTGGATATCGCCCCTAATTGGTTTAAATCAGATAATAAAATCGCCAACCAGTTATTTCCATGCTAAAAAAAGCACTAACATATTTGAAGCACATCGACAGTGCGTGCAGGTAGAATAAATTATGTGTGATTTGTGATTTAGATTTCTTTTAACGTAGTTTTAACAATTTTTCAGACCGCTCCGGTGGCCTAAGTGATTAGAGCGTCCGCCTCGGATGCGGGAGGTCGTGGATTCGATCCCCGGCCGAGTCATACCAAAGACTTGCAAAATGGTACTAACAGCTGCTACATGTCTGCGGCATGATGCCCCAGTGCTAGACATCACTATAAACTGCCACACTGCAGACATCGTAGCGATATGACTGAAAAAATTGTTAAAGCTACGTTAAAAATTCAAATCACATCGGACGCTCTAACCACTAGGCCACTGGAGCGGTCTTATAAAATAAATTAAATACTGGACTAAATGTGAGAACATGCGTAAAACTTACAAACATAATATACAGTTAAGTACAAATTACGTACATTTGAATAACCTATTTACTCCCTTATGAGTCGAGTCAGTTTGTTTAGAGTTATCATTTATCAGTCCAACAAACAACACTGGCTCTGTTGGCGCATTATGCGACGAAAGATCAGGGTGTATGCTATTTGCAGTTGGATTCGACTTATAAAGCAATTATGGACGGTACAGTGCCATTTCCAACTGTTAATAAATTTCTTAAAATACTTACACGAGACTCTTGTTCTAGCACTGTGTGGAAGGGAATTTCCTTACGAAGGGCATCCGATTTAAAGTTGATTTTACCATACCTGACTCTTCTGGAGTTCGGTATTTGTACCACATTAACTTGAATGAGTAGTTGCAATCTGTTATTGTCACGATATTATCGAAATGGGGCCGACAGAGATACATCAACGCAGCAGGACTAAGATGCATTGTGAGATAAGCAACGATTTACATTGAAGTTCATTTCTTTCTTTTTTCCTGTGCTCTCCTAATTTAATTGTAGTACAGATTGCTTTTTCATCTAATTTTTCCTTGACTAGTCTTCCCTTCAAACATGAATATCAGGGCCGGATCATGGGTGTTCATGGGATTTCAGGCCCCCACCCCACCCGTTATAGATAAAACGTACACACGCAAATGTAGTTACTTGTCACTTGAAATTTGACCATAGTTTTATTCTTGCGCACGTTTAATGGGTATTGTGCACACAGTGGCGTACTATGGGTAAATGTCGCCCCGGGCCAGTTGCGTAAATGGCTCAGGGCGACGTTGATAGATGGCCCAAAGAGCCATCATACGAGGCCCGAAGGTCCGAAGCCGGGGAAGGTTTCTTGGGAGAGGGCCGAGCTCCCCTAGCGGGGTACAAACCGAAGCCCTGACCGCCAACGATATTCCTGCAATTTGAGGCCATTTGGTAGCTTTACATGGCATCTAAATTCTCTCATTTACACAAGCCAATCAAGCACCATTGTATGCATGTCTGTCATTCCTGACCACTGGCAGTTACAATTTTGAGTTGCTACACACCCACGTGTTGTGCTAGAGATGGCAAAACAAAGAAATAGAAACAATCAAAGTGAAGACTCGTATTACTAATTACACCTCACAAGAAAGGCATTTAATTAACAGATTAAATATAAAAACTAAAACCTTCTTTTCCACAAAAACAACGCATCCGAATTTCGCTGGTTTAAAAACAAAATAAAATAGAACGGATATTGTTCTACCATAGTAACAGTACCTAGATGTGAAGAATTTTCGGCGAATCCAAGCAACCTTTCACAGAGCATCCACGAGTCATATTTCCTTTATTAATAAAATACCACGCAAATAAATTTAACTGGAGAAACACAATCCTTCAGCAAGAATAGCTCTAACGTTTTAAAGTTTGAAGTCGTGTTTCACTACCGAACGCTATACACAGCTGGCAATACACACACCATTCAAACCAAACCAAAATTGACAAAAATTCAAATGTCTATATTCAAGAAATCTGCGTTGTTTGAAATTATCGATATTTGCAGGCGTTTGCAAAAATATAACGTCCCCACCCCACCCCTTCCCATAAATCTAACTACTAGACATTGTCTGATTGATTGGAAAATAGACGTCTATTTAAACTGATTTGTGCCCAGGCGATCGTAATTGTCGATGTCTGGATCCCTGTCACTCGCTGTAATACGAAAGAGGATTAGCGGGCAGGGTGGTGGTGCGCCTATGGATAGATCATTAGTTTGTTAATGAAGCACACGCTGGCAGCAGAAGTGAGTCTGCAAATTTCTTGTTATACTGGTGCGTAATGTAATTTGTGAAAGGCCAGGATTCAGAGTAACACATTTACAAACACACAATTTTGGCCATTGTCGAAAAACAAATTATCAGCTGTTTTGGGCCCCGTCTGCAACACCCATCCCCTACAGTTAGTGCGCTAATATGTGCACACTTTGAGTAAATTGGCACATAGACTTTTGCTCTGATGCCCTTCCGAGGAAGGTAAGGGCCATTTTGGAATTTTGGACACCACCCCACCCCCAACACTTGATCTGATCCTGTACTGGACCATGTACTTGTAAAGACAAAAACGCTGTTCATCTGCCTCACGCGAGGACTAAAAATGCTTATAATCGATCAAGTTTATGTTCTGTTCTGACTCCTAGTCCATAAAATGAACAATTTATGGGTAATATCTGCATTCTCATTGTTCTAATCCAATGCATGCAAGAAACGCGAACGTGTTTAATGTTCATCGTTGATTTTGCAACTGTTATTTTAGATCCTTTGAACCATGCACCGACCGTGAAACGCACGTGGTGACATGAAAACGGGGAAGCAATTAATTCTATATCAAAAGATCTGATCAAAGCCAAACTGATTTCGTTGCGTGTCAAGTATCGCATCCACTTGACAGGAAGAGTAAATTTGCATCCATTAAACTGGTGCCTGTAATATCTAGGATATATTTGTTTAATCACTTTTTATCAGATGCCACCGTTTTACTTCACATCATAGAAAGAATCCCAAAGCAGTAAATGAAGCGGAACTTGGGCAATATCTTAATTGGGCTACGATCTTTGATGATGAAACCTTGTGTGATGTTGGTCATCAATTCTAATTGTATTCCCAGTCTAAATTTTGATGAAGCGTTCGACGAATTGTGGAGTTTTAAAATGTTGCAAGCATGATGGAGGAGATAAGCCCCGTGTTTTAGGATTTGACGACAACTGCAAAGTTAGCTTTCCCCAAATATTTTCTTTTAAAATTTGATGGTGAATGACTCCGTCAAGGTCTGCTCAGCAGATCGCCACTGTCCTCTTCAAGCCAGGAGCTTAGGTGGCCGAGTGGTCTAAAGCTTTCGCCTTTACCGATCACTCCCATCTCGGGCTCGGCCAATGTGGATAAGTGGGAAAGCTTCCAAGTAGCCCCCCGTGTGTCGGTGGTTCTTATATATATAGCCACTATATATAGCCAGCCTATCATGTGCTGAAAAATGGCTTTAAAACAAAACCAAAAAACCAACAACAACTCTCCAAGCCAGATTAGAACAGTCAGAATTGGTGCCAGCTGCAGAGGTTTGGGCTAGAAATGCGTACGGGTATTAAACTGTGTTGAACTTAAAACCACCGATATAATTAGACATAATACAAGAGCATTATTTATGTATTGTCACGGAGAAATGTTTGCTTCATTTTTAGCACCAATTAACAGTATTTACTATTCTCAAACAGAAGTTTAAAGTTATCAAAAAATGTAAACAGCCAAAGATTTCAGTATAAACGGATAGGAAAGGTTATATTTTCTTTTCTTGAAAGGTTCCGTATTTGAACCATTTGTTTTAATGAGTAGATTCTTGTGTATTTTGAAGAAAACAAAATGAATTTGACATATTCTTTCATTTAAAATTGGTCTGGTATGGATTTAAATCAACATATTTATTATGTATGTTTTGTTTTGTTTTTTTATAAAAAAAATCATTCATTACTATTCCGCAAATATAATTATTAGTATATAAGTAATAAAGGAAAAACAACCCAACTAACTCGTGCTTCTTTCCTTTAACAAAAACCGAAATAAAACTTGAACAAAAAAAAAAATAAAAAATATTACTGAATTTAGTAGTGAATGTGCTTTCTACGACAAAGTAGTCAAACTCTAAATTTTGAGTATTGCGGTCGTTGCAAGTATGTATAGTTAATTAGAGCTTACAGCAATATGCCAAGTGAATTCTCCAATTAAATTTAAAATATAATCCTGGACTCAACATATTTCAGATTTATCTTAATACACATGTAGTCTGACAGACTACATCATTTCCCTGCATTAGTTTCACAATCAAGATGAACACTTGGATGATCCAAGTACAGATAATTTACTTTCTGAATCAACATGTTTGCTTCACTAAATGTTCTTCCAAGATATAAATGTCGATGACGTCTTTTCTTTTGACTATTGAAACTGCTGGTAAAATGTATACACTCAATGAAAAGTGTGTTTGTGATTTGGATTTTTAATGTAGCTTTAACAATATGTCAGTCATATCGCTACGATATCTGCAGTGTGGCAGCTTATAGCGATGTCTAGTACTGGGGCATCATGTCGCAGACAAGTATCATGATGTCCCACACATTCATATTATCCTGATACCAGGACGACCAACCCTAACACTAACCTCTTAATGCTGAGCGCCAAGCAAGGCAGCTGTTAGTACCATTTTTATAAGTCTTTGGTATGACTCGACCCCGGATCGAACCCGCTACCTCCCGCATACTGGGCGGGCGCTCTAACCACTTGACCACCGGAGCGGTGCTCAATGAAAAGCGTTTCGATGTTTCTGTTGGCAACACGTGACTACCGCATTGACATGTTTCTGCTTGGTGAATCTGGTTTCTCCAAGTCGTTGCGACCGTGACAAATTTCAAGTGTTGGTTTTAGATTAAATATATGAGAAGTTTGTGTTTTTTCATTTTTCTATCAAGATTACTTGACGTTCATTTATATTTTCTATATGTTTTCCTATGACAACATTGTAAATGATTTATTGTTGATATCATGTGACTATTTGACGTCTGATGTCACTTACATGGAGGTTACGAGATTTATGTAGTTATGTGACTAGCAATGCAAATGACGAGCTCCAAGTCAAATTTCATCAACGCTATAGTTTCGTCTCGACTGTCAGCAGATTTAAGAATAACAAATATAATACTCGAAATTCTGAGAATACAAATCTTCTCTCTATCGATTTCATGTAGGTATATCTCGATGAAAAGTCTTTTAGGAGGGCTAGTAAGCAGCTACCCTATGCCGACAGTGCGTGGTGTCGGCGAATTCCAATTTTCGATAGGCAAATATCTCTGACCCTACACCCCAACATAAATGTTCAAATATCAGAAATGGGGTAGGAAGGGTCAGAGAAAACTCGGATTAGGACAAGGCGAAGGTTAGTGTCAAAAAGTTCTATGTCTCTAACACACATTATTACTAACACGCCATCTAATTTACTATCATCTATAACACCTCTGACCAACGCCCACACCTTCCAACCAACATCCGCACCCACTAATAAACACACCATCTGACTGATCAGCAGCCATCCTACCTACTGACTAGTCCCTCTTCTACTAACAACAATCCACCCACCCCAACAAAAAAAAAACAAAAAAAAAACAAAAAAAAAAGACATAAAACGAAGGGGGGGGGGGGTGAAGTCACGCACTATACACACGAAAATGTTGATAGGAATGTTCACACATAAACACAAAAATGTTTATATACTATCACACAAGGGAGAAAGGTATCGCTTCAGTTTTTGTTGTTGTGTAAGACACACAAAAGAAACACACAAATACACACACATCAAGGCAAATAATTCTGACAATGATTGAGTAGTATCTGTTTCTGAGAGGTCTTATTGGCCCAAAATGGTAGTTTTTGCTTTATGCATTCTTTCCGTTACTGGCTACATCTCATGGGCATGGATTCGCTGGCAGCTCATCTACGTCTCCATCCATCTCCACCATAATGATTACTTGGGACAAAAAAAAAAACAAAACAAAACAAAAACAACAAACAAAGTAGGCGAATCTGCCTCCAGGTCCCAGTTCTTCACTCGAGATACTTGGGGTTGTTCCAGCTTATGATCTTATTCTTGCTGCAACTCCAGTCCCATATCATCCCACTTCTCTTGTTTGACCCGCTCCCACTGTAAGGATCGTCGACCCTGCTGCTGTATTTTTTCCTTCTGGGTTCATGGTACTGAGTGTATATGGGTTTGGTTGGCCAGGATTGGTTGATAATGAAAGTTGGGTTTAAGTTAAAACAATATTTTGAGAGCTTATCCTAGCTGTAACTGGGAAAAGACAGACATTGTTTTGTTGATGCAATTTCATTCTTTTAACAGACATGAGTTTGGAATACTCATTACTGAAATTAGCACTGTTTGGTGCGGAATTGAAACCGTGTTTCAAACACACGTAGATCCAGATAATTCCTCAGCTCATATGGTTTTCTGTACACAAAAGCTGTCCTCCAGGATGCATCTATAGGTTTGATCAAGAGCACACAGAAATTTAAAGTTATTGTTTGCATGGGTTAACTATGTAAAATGAAACAGTACTATGAGTCCTTCTGCGTTTGCTCTTTCTCCATCTTCTTTTTACCAATCTTCTATTGGGGGAAAAACCTCCATTTCTTGAGCACGGTTCAGAAAGTGCTTCATCCTGACTAAGTAGATGGCCACTTCTGGGAGTCTTAGGTTGATAATGGAGCACGTTTCCTTCTTGACATGTCGACAATGGATGGCAATACTGGGGAATACACCGTTTATGTTAGAGGCATGGGCATGAAGGAAAACATCCCTCTGATTCAGGATACCGACCTGAAAGTAAACATCCCTCTGATTCAGCAAACCGACCTGAAAGAAAACATCACCTTTGAAAATCAAGAAAGATAGAGAAAAATGAAAGGGAATGTCAAAGAGTTGTTATAAAATGACCTAACTAGCCAACGCCATTTTTTACAATAACATTATTTTAATAGACCCCACTAACTCAATCATGAAAAAATACCATGCTGTAGCATTGTTTTTGTTTTTTTACATCAACTTGGACACCGTCATTATACTGGAATAACTCGTCAATAAATCAACATATCCATACGTTTTCACTTTAAATACTCTGTACAAAGAAGCATAGGTACCAACTTCACCTGATCCTCGCATCTACCAACTATCAAACAACAGCCTGTCTAGCTACATGGTTAGCCAGTCTAATCTGTTTTTAAAATGTACTGAATGAGATTTGATTACTCTTATAAAGACGACTCGTTATGCGAAACTAACCCAAGAAAATGTAATCCATAGAGTTTGACAAATGATATCAACAGTCATAAGAAAGAAGTTATTAATGGTAAATCACGTCTAGGACACAACATAGAAAATACTACTATTCGCAAACATCCCTCAGTCAATGGATGCAATGGAGAAAGGAGGGAGGAAAACAGTAGCAAGAATAAGTAAACAATTTTCAGTGGAAAATGAAATATTTTATATTTCAGAAGAAATGAGTGTGTCAAAAACGTTATGCTTAAATAAATCTTTCCATGCCAGTTTTTCTTTTTTATCCTCCTCGATGAAGATAACACAGCATATGCGGTTAGCCTTGTCCGTATGTACGTATTGAGTAATAGCAACTACTCCCGCATCTCTCCATTGGCTGTGTTGAAACTTGTTTGGTATTATTGACATGGAATCAGAATGTTCCTATCGTTCTGTTGTTATTCTCTGGTGCGTTGTTCCAAAACTGTACCCTTTGTAATGTTAAGATAAATTGATAGCTTTTTAATGATCTTTACTTGTTTTGGTACAAACACATCAAGAATGATTACTCACGCGAACTATATTAATTGCGTTCCATTTATATGTAGTCCCCTAATAATTATCCAGGACTGGAAATCTATGTGTAGAATACATAACACGATCCACAGCACTAAAGTAAACAATAATTGGGGTGTCAGTAACGATCAAAATGCACTGGACACGGAGAAACTAATGTCACAACACAATACAACAAAAGACTAATTTACTTAAAAATATCAGCAGTTTTGGTTTGAAGTTATCGATACTTTATAAAGGTTCAACTGAGAAAAGTTCAAATGCAATTATATTGATAACACTTGATGTAATTGTTTAACAAAATCTATAATTGTTTAGTTATTTATTTTTCTTAAACGGACAGAAAATTTTTAAATGTAACAGCATTTATCAAATGACTGTTATGTTGTTCAGTGGGGTATGCCTTGTGATATTGACATAAGGACAATGTACTCATATAATTATACGGTCATGCTCGTATGCGTTTTTTCTCTCACTTTTTTTCCTTCTAGAGTTATACCCATTTTTGGGGTTATATGTATGTACAACACGATATGGAAATTTTGGTGTGGGTAACGAGCGCAACAACTTCTGCTGAACTGCCTTGAAACATGGTAGACATCATTGACATCAAGAAAACATGTTCTGTAGTCAGGCGCCAATTATTTTTGTACAGTTCTGCTTCTTTTAAAATAAATCATTTTACAAGCTTATCTACATATCGATACTATAAGTATATAGTCGGCCACAGTAATTGCAGTTACTTCTTTTCTTGCACCACTCATTCAATAAGAGGGGGCATCCGTGTCCAATGGACACCTTTCTAGATCAATGTTGTTGCTAATTTGATTTTTATTTATCTTCCCGAAGTTTTTTTTTTTTTTTCAGACAATAATTGTAGATACTAAACTGTGTATAAAAAACATAGGTGTAGCTCTCTTGTTAACAGTCTTGGTAATTCTGGAATAGATTTATGTATTCCAGATCGGGTATTTTATATTTTCCATTGTGTGAACAGATTTTGGAAACTCTGAAGAAATACAGTTCACTTGTAGATCACACCGATTATACAAGGAAGACTTATTACGTGTTTATATTTTTTCCTGCCTTGTCCAGTGAACCAAAGCTACTACTGTGCAAAGAACCGTGTATGCAAACGTTTACACTATCAATTTACGTGTTGCTGATTCGATTCATTAACGAACGTCAAATTGTTTAGTTGGTTTTACAACTATTGTTTCATGTATCCTGCATGTTTTCCGATAATGATACGCACGTGTTCACATGGCAACCAGGTATCAATTAGATTAAATTCAGAGTCTGATCAAGGCACACGTGTACGTGAGTTATCGAATAATATTTGAATCTCACAAACCTAAGGCAAGAAGATTAAATTGTCTATCTCTTCACAGACGCGTTTAATATCCATGAGGTATTTATGTTTAGCTCATTCATCAGTTGGCACCGTTTAGTTTACTTCAAATGGGAAGATCTAAGGTATTTAATTTGTTTTAAACATAGCAGATCCATAATTAAAAAGTAATCTTTGAACAGTATTGTATATTACTTATAATGACTTCTGATGCTATTCCCATGTTAATTCCACTGTTTTGAAAGCAATAAAGTAATTTGAAAATTACAGATAAATAGTAACAGCGAAAACTTTTGATAATGAAGTGTACCCGTGAAAACTGACAATATGTTCAACTTCTGTTTTGCATCTGCCACACAAATTCTGCAAAGTAGTATGCATCTTTTCAGGCTATCACGTCCTTAAAACAATTATAGCCTTTTTGCTTCTAATTTGATTGAGAGCCTGAGTTAAATATTTCCTGACTAAAACTGTACGTATGCATAAAGTATTGTTATATCCAACAGAAATAAATTCACCGAGTCAGAATCAGGTGACCACGGTTTCTACCTTTGCGCGTATACGAGTTATGAAACAGATTTATCGTCCTTGAATGGGACACTGCGCCGGATCTCACTTCCAGGGACTGTGCAATAAACAATAGCGTTCGTGGATAAAGGAATCCTTGAAGGGTGTGACTTTTGAGCATAAATTGACAACACATATAAAGATAGTTCTTCAAAAGCTAGGATGAATGATGTATGGTTAAATAATACAAATGATAACGATAGTATTATAGGGACTTGTATTAAAACTGTGCAGTGTGATTAATTCAAACACCATTTGTTATCTGTTTCTAGAAAAATCGTCCAAACAAAACACACAATTTATAAAGCTAATATCCAATTGGAAGAATATTTATTGAAATTCCCTAAAAAGAGTACTTGCCAATTAGGAAATTAAGGATGACAAATCATAAATTACCTTTTAAACTTTTCAAAGAAGTAAAATTCTATATGAAAAAATGTACAAAATGTCAAAAAATTATTTTGGGTGATGAATTCTGTTAACTCTTTGAGTGTGAATTCTTAAGGGAGGAAAGACTGAATCTGATTAAGTAATATTATTACATGCGAACTAATACTTTGAAATATCAACATTTAATGACAAATAAGAATAAAGTTCTAGTGAAAATTTTAAGCATATTTGTCCTCAAAATTATGAACGAATTAGAAACCGAATAGAGGACTGGATAGATACCTATACTATAAAGCATGTGATTGCATGTTTAATGTAACTCCATGCACGGTATCCCAAGAACAATATAAATTTATGCTGTCATGGAATTGTATTTGCTGGTATATCTGCAATCAACAGGAAGAATATAATTTCTAGTATGTATACATTTGCTTCTGGGACGAAATGAAGATTGTGTTGTTTTTTTTTCCACAATATTTTACGAGATAAATATATCCAGCCGGGACCTTGACATTATTTTATTTATTTATTTATTTATTTTATTTATTTTATTTTATTTTATTTATTAATTTATTTACCGGCCATCACATCGACAGACACTATGTAATAACTGGAAATTTATTGGTTCCATGCTTGGAAAAAGTGGATCGTAACGCGTTCATCTAGTATTGACGCTGCAGTTTAATTTTCTACATTAATTTAATTTTTTTAACACTTTATTTTTTTATTTCATCAGAGGAATGCACAATTTAGACATTAAGGACGCGTCGTTCGTGTTCCTATACAGCCTCGTTATTGAGAGATTTACTTTATTGTCCACAAAACAATTTTTCTTTCTTGCAAGAAATTGTACAACAAATCTGTAAATAGGATACAGTTAGATTTTAAAATTAACACTAAGTTATTCCTATCTTTAGACAAAAAATGTAAAGATAAGAATAGGAGCGTCTCAAGAACGAGGCTAATTGCGTAAAATCCACTACCTATTATGCAATGCAAAGAACATGGTGAACCATTACATGCTTAACTCATATGTTTTGTTTTTCAAATCTATTAAACTTGAAATGATCACTGGGTCAATACTGTCCCGCTCAGCGCCCCCCCCCCCAAGTCATTGTATAATAGAGGTATTTATTTATGCATTTTTTCGAGTGAGATTTCATTTAAAATGGCATATACTTGGTATATACGTCGCATTTGGATTTCATTTAAAATGGCATATACTTAGAATATACGTCGCATTTGGATTTCATTTAAAATGGCACATACTTAGTATATACGTCGCATTTATATTTCATTTAAAATGGCATATACTTAGTCAAAATATTGCCTGTCACAAAGACGATGAGACCTCTGTATTCATCAACGTTTCTTAAGGCCATCACATTTTTTTTTAATTTCCATCTAGTTGATAAAATAGAGACAAACAGTCATACATATAATTATATTGTTATAAAGGATATACAATTTATTAATTAAAAAAAATATATATTTTATACAATTTTATATAGTGCATTGGTATTAAGGCCATTAGGATACAAAGTATCTAATTTATGAATCCAGTAAGTTTCTTTTATGAGTCTATTCATGTCTCCATGCACAATGTCTATTGACATGAAAGAAAGATCGAGTAGAGAGTGATTATTGGTATTAAAATGTGCTGAAATATTAGAGGAAAACTGAGGATCTCTATAATTTTTTATATGAAAGTGTTCCATGTAGGCTCGTACAAATGTAACAAAATAAAAGAGTGAAGTCAACAAGCTTCGTAAATTTTAACAAAATAATTTATTTCCCAAGAAAAGAAGATAAAAATATGAAATACGACCTACGGTTTGTGAGTATAATCCAAATATTAATCATAGAATTGAAAAATATAAGTCCAATCACTAAACCGTTCTAACTGAATCCAGGTCCGAATCTCTATGAAGTTCCAGTATGGAAGGCGATGACGTCTTATGAGGTCGTTGTACTGATGGTAACAGTTCCTCGTTGAAACACAATTTAAAATGTTCTCTTTAGAATTCCAGAATAAATTTCCACTAAATGTCTTTGTCCCAGAATTTTCATAAAGAAGAGCACTTGTTTTGTTTTCTAGAAAATATGAATTATTAAATCTCGAAAAATAGATGAACTTCAGAACAAACTGGCAACAACAATAAAGACCTCTTGAGCCCTCAAGGTTTAAAATACGACTGAACCAGAAAACACTGAGATTGAGAATTAAACTCAACTGAAACGTCATTTTGACACTCGTGATGGGTCACATGATCACTTACTTTGTCCGAACAGCGCAGTAAAAATATGTCAATTATCACGTAGGCTAAAATAGCTTTATCTTAGAATCAGATTCCCACGCTGGAAATGAATTTAAAAATGAAACTGTTTACAACAGACTAACACGTGGGTTGAACATGACTTTGATAATGACCAATCATTTTCGTTTAGTGTTTACAAAACGTCTCAACCAAGGTGAGCTAAAAATAACGATAATGTAATACCTTTTACGTTCAAATCAGGTCAAAACAGAGATATGATTTTTCGAAAATAGTCAATCCCGTGAAAATTATCATTATAATAAAATGTAATGAAACAAAAATAAAATAAAAAAAGAATTTAAAACTAACACACAAACAATTTAGTTACATATTCGTAACAAAAGCGATGATTATTTATTCTCTTAGAAACTGCTTGAAGTGTTTGTCCAACATATTGCATATTACATTTTTTCCAGGTTATCAAATAAATCACATCAGTTGATATGCAGTTAGTGTTATAACGTAGAGTAAATACCTCTTTTGTATTAGCGCTACTGAAAGAAACACTTTCTCTTATGTATGCACATTGAGAGTACCGGTGTCTATTACATTTAGATGACGAGAATAGTCTTTTTGTATTTTCTGTCTGTTTAGTTCTAATTAGAAAATCTTGCAAATTATTGGGTCTTCTATAAGCAAGATCCAAAGCCATATTATAGTAATACTTCTATGGACGAAATTAAGTCTTTATATAATCTAATGAATGACGACAGTATAGTGATTAAAAAGGCTGACAAATCAAACACTATTATTATTATGAATCAAGAAGAATATATTAAAGAAGTGTTACGTATATGTAATTTAATTACTTGTGTGTTAGTTTTTAAATTCTTTCTATTTTATTTTTGTTTCATTATATTTTATTGTAACGATAATTTTACTGGATCTGATATTTTTCCCAGTAAATTCAGTCTTTTATTTTGACGCAGTGGTATTACTTAAGCACTACTTTTGGCTCACATTGGTTCATAGTTTTTGTAAACATCGAGTGAAAACGATTGGTTATTACCAAGGTCATCTTCAGCCTACGTGTTAGCTCTGTTGTAAACAGTTTTATTTTTAAATTCGTTTCCAGCGTGAGAATCTGATTCTTAGATAGGGCTTTTTGCTTACGTAATAAATGGCATGTTTTTTACTGCGCTGTTCAAATTAGTGATCACGTCGTCGTCACGTAAGCCACCATGTGATCTAAAATCGAGGTTTAAAACAGCCATTTTGCTAGTAGACTGATCACTCGTAAGATTGTACCTTTGGGCTCAAGGTATTTGCAAAGTTGTTGCTATCTGAGTTGATTTTCGTATTTAAAATAATTTAATCACCCTGGGAAATATTCTACTTCAACAAAATACTTGGACAAAGATATTCAGTGGAAATTTATTCTGGAATTCTAAACAGAACATTATAAATTGTGATTCAACGAGGAATTGTTGCCATTAGTACAACGACCTCATCTGATGTTATCGCATTCATATTCGAACGTCATCGAGGTTCGAACCTGGATTCAATTAGAACTGTTTAGTGATAGGGCTTATATTTTTCAATTCTAGGATTAATATTTGGATTATATTCACAAACCGTAAGTCCTATTTCATATTTTTACATTGTTTTCTAGGGAAATAAATTATTTTTGTTAAAATTTACAAAGCTTGTTGACTTCACTTTTTTCTTTTGTTACATTTGTACGATCCTACACGTAACAGAAGAAAATTGGGGTTCATCGTCCTTGGGATATATGAATTTTGGCTAAAATATTTCAGAAAATTGTTTCTTGAAATTTAAATTCCCCATGTTTTTAAATCCCAAGTACTATTTTACATTTTGTTTGAAATCTTTAGTGAAAACAACAGGCTTTCATTCACAATGTCATTAAGAGTGGAGGCTTTTCTATCTATTCCTTCTTAGGAGCAGTTGCATAGTTTGAAAACGATGAGTTGCTTGAACTTGCCAGATAATACGATCTCTCTGAAGCAAAATCTTCCTTAATGAAGCAAGAAATTAAAAATATTTTGATTCAATATTTGGTAGAGAAGAATGTTCTTGATAAAAGTGTTTTGGCTTCGGTCAGTAAGTCGGTATTAGACTGACATAAAATTAAAGGAATCAAAAATGAAATACAAGATGGAATTGGAGTTAAGGAAGCTCGAGCGTCAGAAGGAGGAAAGAGAGAAGCAATTGCAATTGCAATTTGAAGAGAAGGAGAAAGAGAGCGACAGGAAAGAGAGAATGATAAACAAATGAAATTGCAATTTGAGAAGGTGGAGAGAGAGTCAAGAGAAAGAGAAAGATAAACAATTACAATTTGAGAGAGAGAGAGAGAGAGAGAGAGAGAGAGAGAGAGAGAGAGAGAGAGAGAGAGAGAGAGAGAGAGAGAGAGATGCAGTTGGAGTTACAGAAAGAACAAATGCACTTACAGATGCAAAAAGAGAAGGATGAAAAGGAATTTCAAATTAAAATGAAAGAAATGGACTGGCAAGTGAAAAGCACGATCCCACTTCACATACAAATTCAAGTTTTGACATTACAAGAAATATCAGGTTAGTGCCCACTTTTAGAGAAAAAGAAGTAGACAAATATTTTCCTCCACTTTTAGAGAAAAAGAAGTAGACAAATATTTTATTTATTTTGAAAAAGTTGCTGAAAATTTGAAATGGCCAAGGAAGCATTGGATGGCCAAGGAGTATTGGACTCCGTTACTTCAATTTGTACTATAAAAAGAAGCTGGACAAACTCATGTCAAATTTGCAAGAGGAAAAGAGCAGTTATTTAAGAGATGGTGCTTAGCCCAGAAAGTTGAACATGATTATGAAAGTCTCAAACAACTTCTATTACTTGAAGAGTTCAAGAACTGTGTCCATAGTGACATTAAGACTCATCTTTACGAGCATCAGATTGAAACCTTTGAAAATGCTGCTCGTGCCGCTGATGAGTATTCCTTAACTCATAAAGTTTCTGTTGTAAGCAAGTCTTTCACTCAGCAGTCTACTGGTAGAAAGGTATTTCAGCCTAATACGACTCCTTCTAACACTCACTCTGGCACAACTTCTAAAAATCAAGCTTCCGATAAGCTTGATTCAAAATTATAGTCTTCTCCTACGTGTACCTATTGCACAAAATGGACACGTTATTTCTGATTGCTTCAAATTGAAATATAAGCATCAGAATCAAGATAGACCTATCCCAAATGCTCTTATTTCTAAGAGGTCAAGGTCACGGTCATGTATTGAAAGCAATACATTTGTTGGGTCTCAAAAACCCAAGTCTGATTTTATTATGGAGAATTATGAACCATTCATGTCGAAAGGTTCTATATCACCCCAATCCTATCCCTATTAAATTTTAAGGGATACAGGAGCTTCTGAGAGTCTTTTATTATCAGGTCCGTTGTCTTTTTCTGAGAAGTCCTGTTCTAATGAGAGTGTTCTCATTCAGGGGGTAGAGTGCGGCTTTATTAATGTTCCTCTCCATTCTGTAAATTTGTCGTCAGACTTAGTTTCAGGACCTGTGACAGTCGGGGTAGTGTCTACTTTACCCGTTGAGGGCATCCATTTTTTACTTGGCAAAGACCTAGCTGGAGACAAGGTTGTGGTTAATCCACTTGTAACTGACAAGCCTTCTTTGGATCAGAAAGTTGATCCTATTGAAAAAGAATTCCCTGAGTTATACCCAGCTTGTGCAGTTACCACAGCTATGGCAAAGAAAGTTCTTGAGATTGATTTCGATAAGGAAAATATTACTTTAGCTGACACATGTATTGGTCAGGCTTTTGATGAGGTCACTTTCACTCCTAGTTTGGATCAATCAAAAAGTATTGATCACAGTGATCCTCTTTTAAATACTCATTCTCTTTTATCTAATCAGAGTGACAAACGACAATCACTTGTCGTCGAACAGGAAAAAGATCCCGAGATCTCCTGTTTGTTTCAGAGGGACATTAATGAAACTGAAGCCACTGAAGTACCTGTCTATTTATTTCATTAAAAATGGAATTCTTATGTGAAAATGGAGACCTCCCGAGATACCTGCTGGTGATGAATTGTCAGTGAACTATCAAATTGTAGTTCCAAAATCTTACAGACAGAAAATACTTAGTTTGGCCCATGAAACTCCTCTGGCTGGTCATTTAGGGATTAATAAGACTTATCTCAAGATCTTGACTCACTTATATTGGCCAAAAATCAAAAGTGATGTTTGTAAATTTTGTAGATCTTGTCATACTTGTCAAATGGTAGGAAAACCCAATCAGAAGATACCTAAGGCTCATCTGCAACCTATTCCTTCATTTGACGAACCATTTAGCAGAATTATGGTAGATTGTGTTGGTCTCTTACCTAAGCCCAAGTCAGGCAACCAATATTTCTTGACCATTATGTGTGCGACAACAAGATTCCCAGAGGCAATTCCTTTGAGGAATATTAAAGCCAAAACTATAGTAAAAGCTTTGATAAAGTTTTTTTTTTTTATACTCAATTTGACCTTCCCAAACCTGTCCAATCGGATGAACGGTCAAATGTTATGTCTGGGATTTTCCAGCTAGTAATGCTTGAATCTGGCACTCAGCAATTCAAGTCAAAAGTGAAATTACGGTTTCACAGAACTTTAATTGAGAGAAGTTTTGAGTCATGTAATAGAGTTCATTCTCTCTTGCTCATTCTTCAAAATTTTCTTCAAATTAGATTTTACGGCCCTTACAAAGTTAAGAAGAAAATGAAAGAGTTAAATTATAATAATAGTACTCTCGTCTAAATAAATTAATGGAGTACTAGTATATTGAAAGAGATAGCCAAGTAAATCATGTAATTAATTTAGTTGTACCTGTCCCACCAACTGAGGATTGAGTGAAGTAATTCAATTGGACTCTAGTGATTTTGACAAATCTTCGGAATTCGGAAATTATGAAAAATCTGGACCAGAAACTTTTACATTTGTCACAACAAGAAAGGAATGAACTTAAACAGCTATTATTTGAATATGAGCACTTATTTCCAGATATTCCTACGAGGACAAACACAATTTTTCATGACGTTGAAATTGTGAATTCTAAACCTGTGAAACAACACCCATACAGGAAGAACCCTCTCAAACAGGAATTCTTGAAAAAGTAAATTTAGTATTTACTGGAGAATGATTTCATGGAGCCCAGTAAAAGTGACTGGAGTTCACCATGCATACTTGTTCCAAAACCAGATAAAACTTTCCGTATGTGCACTGATTATAGGAAGGTAAACAGTGTGACAAAAACAGATTCATTTCCATTACCAAGAATCGATGACTGTATTGATAAAATTGGAAATGCCAAGTATGTCAACAAATTTGACCTTCTGAAAGGATTTTGGCAAATTCCAGTAGCGGAAAGGGCAAAGGAAATTTCGGCATTTGTGACTCCAAATGGACTCTATCAAATTAAAGTAATGCCGTTCGGGATGAAGGGTTCCCCAAGTACTTTTCAACGTCTGATGAATATGATTACCTCTGGTCTAGATAATTGTGATGCTTACATCGATGATGTCATCATCTACAACGACACCTGGAAAGAACATCTAGCAACGATTCGGAAATTCTTTGACAGACTCACTGATGCAAGTTTGACAATCAATTTATCTACAAGTGAGTTTTGCCGTGCTTGTGTAACTGTCCTATGACATATTGTGGGACATAGACAAGTTAAACCTATAGATGCTAAGGTCAAGGCTATCTCTGAATTCCCTGTGCCTCTCAGTAAAAAGGAACTAATGCGATTTTGGGTATGGCTGGATACTATCGGAAATTTTGTTCCAATTTTTCTAATATTGCTGAACCCCTAACAAACTTGTTGAGCAAGATAAACAAGTTTCTTTGGACTGATAAATTTCAGGAGGCTTTTGATTGATTAAAGGCCATACTCAAAAGTGCGCCGGTTCTTACAGCTCCAAACTTCAGTCAATCTTTCAAACTATATGTTGAAGCGACCGATAGGGTTGGAGCAGTATTGATTCAAGAAGAGAGAAATGGTGTTGATGATCCAGTGTGCTATTTCTCTAAGAAATTAAATAAGCACCAAAGAAATTACTCAACAATCGAGAAGGAATGTTTGGCTTTAATATTGGCATTACAGCATTTTGAATTTTACATCAGTTCAGCTACTTCTCCGGTTGTTGTATTTAGTGATCACAACCCCCTTACTTTCATCGACAGGATGAAAAAAAAAAATCAAAGATTATTAAGGTGGAGTTTGTTTTTAGAAGAATATAATCGCGACATCAGGCACATTAAGGGAAAAGATAATTTAATTGCAGATGCGCTTTCCCGTGTAAATAAATATTATTTCATGTACACTTTGTATCATTCATAGGAGTTGTTCTTATGTAATTTTATTTTACCTCATGTGTAATTTACATATGGTAAAAAGAAAGCTCTGTTATATAAATCTTTCATTTTCTTTATGGGGGAAGTGTTACGTATATCTAATTTAATTGCTTGCGTGTTAGTTTTAAATTCTCTTTTATTTTATTTTATTTCATTACGTTATTGTAATGATAACTTTATGCACTGGATTTGACTTTTTTGCGGAAGGTTCAGTTTTCTGTTTTGACCTGATAACAATGCAGTTCGATTGCTACATTTTTATTTTTAGCTGACCTTTGTTCAGAGATTAGTAAACACAGAGTGAAAATGATTGGTCATTATCAAAGTCATGTACTGCTGTTACGTATCGGCTCGTTTAAAGTAACACAAAGAGAAGAGTGATTACAACAAGCTTTGTAAATTTTAACAAAAATAATTTATTTCTCTGGAAAACACGGTGAAAAGGTAAAAATATGAAACAAGACTTACGATTTACGAAGAAGATCCAAAAATTTGTTCTAAAATTGTGAAAACACATAAGTCCTGTGAATAAACAGTTCTAAATTGACGTAGTCTGAATCTCAATTCCGTTCCAAGATGGCGGATGATGACGTCAGACGAAGGTTAAACACAAATATCCAGAATTTTCACTGTGAATCACAATTTGTATTGTCCTGTTCCAATTTAGAATTTAGAATTAATTTCAGCAAGTGTTTTTGTCCAAAGCCAGTTGTGTAGTTCTCCAGGGAAAATAATTATTATTTAAAAGGTAGATGAAGTACAGCTATGGTCAATAACAAAACACATGTTATTCTTCATACGTATGAACGAACAACCTTTTCCAGCACAAAAGAATACCTTCTTCTTAAGGTATTTAGAAACTCTATAAGATGTTACGATGTGACTCTCTAAGATGTTAAAATATGACTCTTCAATATGACTCTAGACTAGTTCGCAGCTACCTGAGTATTTTAAAGCAAACTAATACGTCATTTCATGTACACGCATGAAGAAATCATGGAGATTTCGAAATATCGCCTACGTAGTATAGAATGTCAACAAGTATTATTAGTAATGATCGTGGTCACAACCAATCATTTACATAGCTATTTCCGACTGTTTACTTAATATGACAAAACCGTCATGCAAAAATCGTGCTTACGCGAGTCACATTTACTTTCTATATAAACACGATGTTTCTAACAAAATATCAGACCCTGCGAACACAATCATCATCATAATAATAATTATATTTAATGATATAAAAATGAAATAGAAAGAATTAAAAAGAATACAAATTTTAACACACATGTAATTTAACTACAGGGTCGTAACACTGCTTACGTGATAGCTTTACTTTGTAAACAACTTTTTTATTGAATCTTATAGTAAGATTTGTTAAGTTTTTCTTTGGCGTACGTGCCTATCAGCTGTGTGCTTATACTGCGTTGTTCCAACTGGGTGACCACGTGGGCCGTCATGTCATCTAAAATCGCGGGTTAAAACAGACATTTTCTAGTAGATTTGATCAGTCGTAAACTATACCTTCAGGCCGAAAGGTATTCCTGTTGTTGCCATTTGAATTTAGCTTTTTTAATTTTAAATAATTTATTTAACCTGGAAAATACTCTTCTTCGACGAAATTCTTCGACAAAGACATTCACTAAATTATTCGGAATTCAAAAGCCGGAATTATATTCTTGTGACTCAACAAGGAAATGTTGACACATCAACACAAACTGGTTATAGAGGACGTCATCGCCTTCCATATTGGAACTTCATCGAGATTCTAACTTGGATTCAATTAGAACTTTTAAGTGATAGGACTTATATTTTTGAATTTTAGGATTAATATTTGGATTAGATTCACAAACCGTAAGTCCTATTTCATATTTTTATCTTGTTTTCTAGGGAAATAAATTATTTTGTTAAAATTTACAAAGCTTGTTGACTTCACTCTTTTCTTTTGTTACTTTAGTACGAGCCTTTTTTCTATTGTTTTCTAGGGAAATAAATTATTTTGTTAAAATTTACAAAGCTTGTTGACTTCACTCTTTTCTTTTGTTACTTTAGTACGAGCCTACACGTAACAATTTTCTCTACGTTATAACACTAACTGCATATCAACTGATGTGATTTATTTGATAACCTGGAAAAAATGTAATATGCAATATGTTGGACAAACACTTCAACAAATTTCTAAGAGAATGAATAATCATCGCTTTCATATAAAAAATTATAGAGATCTTCAGTTTTCCTCTAATATTTCAACACATTTTAATACCAATAATCACTCTCTACTCGATCTTTCTTTCATGCCAATAGATATTGTGCATGGAGACATGAATAGACTCATAAAAGAAACTTACTGGATTCATAAATTAGATACTTTGTATCCTAATGGCCTTAACACCAATGCGCTATATAAAATTGTATAAAATATATATATTTTTTTTTTGATTGATACATTGTATATCCTTTATAACAATATAATTATATGTATGACTGTTTTTTATTTCACTGATTCAGGTTTCATTAGAGACTCGTGTATCTTTTAGATCCTGTCATATATATA
>JAECUM010007426.1:0-42151 GCA_016617855.1 Megalonaias nervosa | reverse complement strand
ATATATATATATATATATATATATATATATAATTTAAAAGTTTAGAATTGGAATCTGCATACTTCATAATTCTTTAGTGTTTAAAGTTACTACTGATTTCATTAAAAATTTGAAGTCTATTCCATAGCTATCTGATAAGTCAATCCTGGTGTCATTAGATGTAACATCACTCTATACCAACATTCGGCAAACAGAATGGTATTGAAGCGTATACATATATTTTCTTGATAACAATACTAATAATAGCACAATAACTAGTCAAGCTATTTGTAAAATAATAAAACTTGTCTTGCAAATAATTATTTACCATTTAATAATACAGATTACACACAAATAATGGGTACGGCAATGTGTAGTCCTACGGCTTCTTCATAAGCTTCCCTTTTCATGGTAAATTAGAGAAAGATGTCTTTAAAACGAAACGTTCAATCCATCTGTTTGATTTAGATTTTTAGAAGACATCTTTATAATTTGGAACCCTCATCAGTAGAACTGAAAATATTCATGATCGCCTAAATCATTTTGACACGACGATTAAATTTACTTATACTGCATCTAGTACGCAAGTTTCATTTTTAGAAGTAAATGTAATAAAAATATTGATAAGACTATCTTTACTATTATTCATGTCAAGGAAACCAATATCCACCAATACGAAGAATATTTTTCATGTCATCCCATGTCAGGTAAAAACGGTATACCATGTAGCCAGGTCAAAAGATACATACGCATTATTTCCGAAGATTGTCAGTTACAAAATTTGTTGAATGAATCAAAAACATATTTCCAAAATATAAGAGAAATTACTTCTTTTTGCAGCGCCAATTCAAAAGAAGTATTTTCTCTACATTATAACACTAACTGCATATCATCTGATGTGATTTATTTGATAACCTGTAAAAGAATGTAACATACAATATATTGGACGAACACTTAAACAAGTTTTTAAGAGAATGAATAATTATCGCGTTCATATAAAAAATTATAGAGATCCTCAGTTCTCCGCTAATATTGCAATACATTTTAATACCAATAATCACTAGATTTTTCTTTAATGCCAACATATATTATGCACGAGGACATGAATAGACTCATAAAAAGAAGTTATTGGATTCATAAGTTAGATACTTTGTATCCTAATGGCCTTATACCAATGCACTATATAAAATTGTATAAAATGTTAATTAAAAATTGATATGTTGTATATCCTTTTTAAAACTGTAATTGTATGTATGACTTTTGTCTCTATTTTATTATTTTACTATAACTTTAAATGAACGTTTAGCCATCGAAGATAACTTTTGGAAACTTTTGCATTATTTATGTAACTCTTCGTAACTTTTCGCAACTTTTCGTAACTTTTCTCACTTTTCGTAACTTTTCGCAGTCAGCACAGTTATGTACCATGGTCGAAGTAGGCACTCTGCAAGATGCAGCATTTAAAAAATCAACAAAATGTGAAAAGGCCTGTTGATCATGAAGTAGGGGACACTGAATCAAAGAAAGAAAAACTTCCGAAGTACCTAAACATCCAATAAGCTGTTATAGTAGTGAACAAATGCATTTGTAATATTCTCGACTCCTCTGTTTTGACGTTGATACGAGCTAGTGGTAATGCACAGTAGAGGTGGGTGGGATATAGTCCTACTGCCTCGACGTTGATATTATGTTTTGGGCCTCTGGGTCTTACTGCCGAAATAATGTCACTTTTAGCATGTTGCTATGTCATTTAAGATCGGAACGACAAGTCACATTTTCAGGAATATATCACACACCTGGCAGGCAATATAGGCGCTTTTCTACATATTAAAGTTATCATGTTTTAGTTAGGCTTTACTTTCTCTAATGTATTTTTCCCATTAAATTGAAATTCCAACACAAGCAAATGGACATGTTTTGAAGTTCCTTTGGCCCATAATTCAGTTCTCTGGAATGTGATGGAAGACGGGAACACTAAAATCGGTTAAAATGATGATAAGAATCTTGAAGGAAACGAAGCTGTATAAACACTTTCTTGAATATTCATATATTTTTATTTATTTCGTTAAAGAAGTATAATTCAACTTAACCCGATTTCGGCCTCCCCGTCTTCCATCGCATTCCAGCCAACTGAAATGTAGGCCAACAAAACTTGAAAACAGATCCATTTATTTTGTGAGAATTTGAATTTATTAGATAAAAGACATCAGAGTAAGTAAAGTCTGACTAAACTGTTATGAGGTAGAAAAGCGTCGTTATTGGTTGCCAGTTGTGTGAGATATTCCTGAAAATTTGACTTTTGTGTTACGGATGTTAGTCGATATCATAAGATGTTACACAGTGCCGTTATTTAGGCAGTAAGACCCAGATGTCCAAAACATAAATATCAGTGTCGAGATCTTACATGTAGGACTAGGTGGGATCATGCTCTGATTGTGAAGAAATGGCTAAAAATTATGGTAATAGTGATGTCCTATTTCTTTCAGTTAAGTATCGTGCACCGTTTATCAGTTAGTGTTAGTTCTATAATGTAAGAAGTATCACATGTTATTTGTTTTGGTGCTAGGTTCTACTGCAGATATAATGGCCTTGTGTAGGTGTTACGATGCTTACAAACATCGGAATGAGCATTCAAATTTTCAAGAATATCTCCAAATCGGCAGCACAGATAAATTCAAAGTCTATCACAAGCAAATGGATGTGTTTTCAAGTTCTGCTGACCTACATTTCAGTTGGTAGAGATGTGATGGAAGTGGGGAATGCCAAAATTAGTTAAAAGGATGATAAATGTCTTGAATAAAACGAAGCTACGTAAACGCTTTCTTCAATATTAATATATTTTTATTCATTTCGTTAAAGAAACATTCTTCAACCTAATCCGATTTTTGGCATTCCTGGCTTCCATCGCATTCCAACCATCTGAACGGAACATGTAAATGCGTTCATTTTCTGTTGTCAGATTTTGATTTCATAAAGACAGCAAAGTTATGTATAATCAATTAGATTTAAATTTGTGGAGTATCAATACGGACTGCCAGGTGTGTGAGATATTCTTGAAAATGTTACCTCTCAGTCGATTGGGAACATGCTAGAGAAGCAGAGGTCTCGCTAGGATTTTACAACTAGGAGTCCAGGGCTCCTAGTTTGGTAAAACTAGAAGTCCCGCCAGCAAAAGTTGCTGTCCCATAAGCATATTGGGCATAACTGAAGTGGCTAAATGTCCAGATGAGAAGAATCAGTAGTTGTCACTGCGTTCAGTTTCAACATTCTTTACACCACTGACATATAGCTCTTGTTTGTCTGTTAGAATCAGACTGAATTTTGTCAATTCAAGGAAAGGCCTTATTCCAGACACAAAGAAGAGGCATCACAGACTTTCTTAACCTTGTTCTGCTGTTCCATTTAAACTATAAGTCTCGACATGTCTTGAATTTGAGGTCATATGGACTACTTATTCGAGTACATCAGGAAATGAATAAAATAATGGAAGCTAAAGTTGTTCACTTGATGAACTCTTAAAAGATGACCACGTGTACATCTCTGGGTTTTCCTGCCTCAGAATTCAGTCACTGTCAATATCAGCACATTTTCCTACCACTCAGCATGTACGATAAGTCTTTGAACTTGTCACCCAGCTGTTGGGTCATGTTCCTTGATGTACTCTTATAATGACAACATATACATCTGGGAGCCTTACATCTTCGGTAGCCAAGGTTCCGATGTAGATAGAGTTATCGAAGCCTTGGCTAGCGAAGGTGGGTCTTACAGCCACTGAATTGTCATAGTAAATATAAACACAGCTAAAATGATCACTTGATCAACACGTTTTCACTCTAGCAGGTGGTGGAAGCAGGACTGGCAAGTCCTTGAATTTGCCACCCAGCTATTGTGTGTGCATGGAGGACTCCTGCCTAAGTGAATTTTGGCGTCCCAGATAGAAAACTTGTGTCCAAATATGTATGATTAAGCGTTTCCGAGACCTCTTAAGCGGGCTATTATTTAGGCAGTAAGATATAGCACCAAAGCAAATATATCGTGATAAATCTATGTTGTAGGACTACAGTTAGTGTGTGAAAGAATAAGATATAATAAAACCAATTCCATACCTTTTTGTACACTGACTTTGATGCTGTATACAGAAGTATGGAATCTGTATGTAATGAAAGTGAAATGCCACTTACACTTATGAATAGCTCATTTAGTGTCAAGGAGAAGTGGATTTTGAATTAAATTTGGAGAACTTGAACATGAACTCCTATTTCAGCATATGCTGTTTGGAAATACAATAGATACTACAGCATTCTCACATCACCCCATTTGTTTGTACCCCCTTGCCAATTTTATAAACAGAATGCATCAAGAATCTAAAAAGATTTATAAAACTTAGTCATTTCATATATTCATTTGCAAGTTCTAATCTGATTGTCATGAGTGGTTCCCAAACTCTGTCAACTTGTTTGCATTTAAAGTCAATGGTTGTTTCTTTAGCAGCATGTTTGCCATATTTGCTTGGGCCAGTCTAAGTTTTCAAGCAACATATGTGATGTAGTTCACTGGTTTTGAAAATCTTAGTTCTGTAAATTTTGGATTTACATCTTGTTGAGCACATGTATTGAAGATTTTCTCCTTGCTCAATTTGTTTTAGAAATATTAAAGCAAGACATTGCATATACTGGATGCAGATAACACAGGTTTTACTAAAATAGACTATTACAGAAACAAGAAATGGATCACTAGCAGTCTGTTTGCTTGTTTACACTCGGAAACACCAAGAATTTTACACTTTTAGGGACCCCTTGATGACAGGTTAGAAATTATTAATCAATGAATGAAGTGACTAAGTTTTGTGTATTTTTTATTTAATTGATACTTTTTGTTTTTAAAATTAGTAGGGAGGTTCAAACAAACATGAGGGTGTGCAAATATATTAGTCAGTCCTGAAAAACCTTGATAGTAGTTCCTAAAAATGGTGTGAAGGCCTGTATTGGCCATAAGCAGCATTTTATGATGAATACAATGACACACTTCTCTGTGTATTTTGGTAATAATAATAAAGATATAATATTAGCCCCAAACATTACGATGTTCTCTAAAATCAGAGTCTGGAATATTTATATTCTTTTGCCTAAATATTAATTTTAACGCTTGTATTAAATTGGAAAAAGCTATTAATATCACCTAAGAAGATGTTCAACTCTATCAACCTAATTTATTCATAATTGAAAAATGTTTATGACCTCAATTATTTGCAAGCTACCATTTTTACTATTACTAATACAAGCTATATTCATGGATTGGGTACTTAAGGTTCCTATATGTATTAATGGAACAGTCAGGAGTGATTCACACATGAAGCATTTTCAGCATATTGTCAGAAAGTTTGAAGATACTGCATTTGTATTTTTAAGAAATCAAATTTTATCTTCTTCATACAAAAGTTTCTTTTGCATCATTGACCCTATCATTTCATCTATAAACTTCTTCCATTTTTAGCCTTGTTTTAATGTGTGCTTATAGGGACATTACAACCTTTGGAAATGTTAATGGATCATAGCAGATATGGCATGCGTTGAATAGCATATCATCAGGTATCCAAAGATGGTATACCAAGTCTTATTTACAAAGCAAGTTACTGCAGGAATCTCATTACATATCATGGTGGGGTTAAAGTACAGTTACTGTGGCTGCATAGTTTTGTGGGTTTACTGAAGTTTTTCAGCACACGATGTATTATACATGGTGGCCTTTATAACCTGTGGAGGAAGAATCACTAGGTCAAAGGAGGCTACCGGCAAGCTTTCTCGCATACCCATCTCGGACCCACGCTGACAAAGATGAGATGTCAGTGATCGGTAAAGGCAAGGGCTATAGACTAGTCGGCCAATAGAGGACCCTTTGGTTACTGTAAACAGACCAATATATTTTTCCGAGTGTGTTAGCTATCATTTGTCTGTTTTCAGAATATTTAAAGATGTGATTTTGTTTAAAGATTTGTTCATGTTGTTTCATAAAAAAATTTATCCTCAAGTATTAAAAAATTTCAGTGAAATTTGTTTTACACTTTATTTTCCAATGAATGTTTTTTTTCTTCTCTAACATGATATAACAAGTGCATGTTATAGTAACCAAGCTTTTCGATTGCCTTTCATATCTCAGAAACCTCTGCCATAAGAATTTAACTAATAAAATGTAAAGAAAATCAACATCTAAACAGCAGCCCAGACTTGAGCAGTGACACTCCAGGGCTGCAAATTTGTGGCATTAGTTAGATTTGACATTGTCATTGTGTTTTATTTGCTTAGAATTGTAGTACATATTTAAATCTTATGTCATTGAAAATTTCTTAAGCAGCATTTGCTGTCACTGTCATTGAAAACTAGTAGTAGATCTCAAAACATGCATGTGAAGTAATGAGTCAGATGGCAAATGAATCAGAGATGTGAATGAGGTTATGACAATCGATAATATTTGCTTCTGAAGTAGAGATTCCATTCAATGCTGGCCATTATGTACACCATTATAGTTGAAACCCGTTCATCTGCAGTTTTGATGTATTTTACATTTGTGAAGATAATAAGAAGAAAAAGAAAACTATTTATAATCGTAACTACCGATACATGTATGAATGTCTGATAGAAGCATTTTACAATTAGATTGAATATTGTTGTCTTTGGACATATCCAGCATATACAGTCATTTCTAGAGCCTTGCAGTGATCATCCTGAAAATCTAATTGCTGCTTCTCTTGAATGAAAAGTATTGTTGCGATGAGGTTTTTCACAAGAATTCTTATGTTTTGCTGGTCCGAAATGAAAATGGTGCCACTTGTGCAACTAATATGGCTACCACAGAGACCAGCTTTAAAATCATGTCTTGGCTACTGCTTCAGGAGGGATAGTTGTATCAACATGGGGTTTTCACTAAAATGCATTTTATGATATTCAGTTGATCGTAGATGAAATGATTTTGATCTGACTACAGTATGGTTGCCACAATGGTCATTACGAAAATCTTGCTAACGCTACTTGTCCTTGTGGGTGGTCAAATGAATACTTTTTGTGCTTTCACCAAAAGACTTTTAATGATGTTTTGTTGCTCCTTACCTTAATGGAAATTGTGCAAATCTGACATCCGCCAGAAGATTGTTTATGATGTTTTGTTGGTCATAAATGATGCTGTGATGGTCTTGAATGAAACTGGTGCCAATCTGACACACAGTATCTCCAAACAGCAGCTAACTTGTGAATATTGTTATTGCATAAGAATATCAGAGATGACTTCAACACTCAGAAGTTGAAATGAAAAAATGGTCTGATCTTGAATTTCTTGACATTCTTATGGGCCTGTAGATCTTTAGTTGATTCAAGGGACTCTTGTCTTAGATTTAAAACGTACATTAGTATTCTGAAGCCTACAAAACAGTTTCATCTACATGTACTTGTGATGTTGTCACAATCCGACATTGTAATAAAAACATTTTGGCTTCAAAGGATGAGTAGTTTTGGGCATGCTTACTTCAGTTCAGAGGCTGGTATTGTTTATTTGTTATCAAAACCAGCAGAGTGTTGATAATGTCATAATGAGAGATCTCACCCAGCTCTCACAGTAGCATTATGGATACTACCTTAAATCATATATATCTGGAGTTATAGTGCCTAAATACTAAAATGAATGAGACCATTATATGTCTGTCATCAAGGTATTTGCTTTTTCAGGATCAGTTGATTGTATATCTGTTGCAAACGTTAGTATTGTTGCTTTATCAATGTTATTGCTATTGAAATCTATATGAGGTGTGAAATGCCTGGTAAGAAATCTATTCATCTGTTCATCTTAATGCATCTGATAAATTCATTTGCTTATCAAACTGATCCATTTAGTATTTATGTCATGGTTCCTGAATGAAAATGGGGCTGATCTGACCAACATGGCATCTGCTGTAACCATCTAAAAACTCATGTCCTCTGGAAAGAATAGTGGCTTTGACAAGGGGTTTTCACAAAAACAAAGCTTGCAATATTTAATTGATCCTGAATGAAACTGGTACAGATATGTCCACTAACATGTCTGTGCTATGATAATGGATTTCAAGGTCAAAGGTCTTGACTTGGATTTTTATTTGGTGGGTTATGAGTGTGATAACAAACAATTGTAGATGGATTTTTTTCAAGGCCAGTTTGCAGATATTTCTGAAGAATATCTTGAATGATACCAGTCAAATAACTGTGCATTTTTTTTCTTCACAAAAGATAATGATTGATTAAATTTAATACACTGTATGTGGGTAACCAATAAGTATATTCAAGATAAGTTCATTCGCCTTTTATCCAAGATATAAGGTTCAAGGTCAAATGCCAGGACAAAGATATTTTGTTGTAGACTTATTTTCTGAACTGGTAAATTGATATATAAAAGAAAATATTTTTGTTACCAGATTGGTTGTGATTTACTTTCTCAAGAATATCTGAGATGATTTCAATGCTTTAAAATTACAATAGATATAAAGTAGGGAAAAATGGACATCTGAATTTCTACAAATTCATTTTGGCCATTAGTGAATCGATCCATTCTGGATTTTCTTGTTTTAATATTCATTTGCATCCATTGGAATGGTTAGTCAATGTTATAATGTTGGGAGGCTGTATGAAATTAAAATATTTATCATCTGTAGTAAGTCAGCATTTTTATAGCTTCATAACATCTATGGCTATGATAGAATTTAGACATATTTTAGTCTTTTGGTATAATTTCTGTCTATTTTGTGATTTCAGACCTGTATTTAGGAGCTATAGACCACAGGATGAAAGCCTTAAAGAGGGAGTTCTGCCAGAAGCAAAACCAGCCGATGGTATCATTCATGTCATGCTTCAAACTGATGAATAGTTAAAGTAATTGGTCATTATCTTAACTCTATTACATTTAATGTATGTCCTTATGCTATGACAACATGTTTAAAGTTTGGTAAACATTTAAAAAAAAATATCACTGCTATGTCATTTTGTGTCTTGCCAGCAAAGGCCTTGGTATCACTTTTGGGATGGTTTTAGTATCCACGTTAAATTTTTGTGTTTTTCTGACACAGTTTTAAATGCAGTCATTAAACTAGGTGAGTGTATTAATCTTGGAAGGTAGGAATTACCACAGGCAAAATAGGTTACAATGACCTTTCAGTGTTCCAGTAGTTAAGTTTTGCATTCAGTTCTATTGCTCTTAGCTTTATGCAGTTGAAAATTGATGGTTGTATTCATCTTGGATATACTCCATATCGCAGGCAAAGTAGGTGACAGTGCCCAATATTTTTATATCCTCCAGTATTGAGGTTTGTATTCAAATTTAGCTTTACTGTTCTGACTTTTGTATGTACAACTGTGAAGTTGGATTGGTGTAATCATTTTGGAGAGATCTCACCACAGGCAAAAGCTGTTCACACTGACTTACTTTTCATGCACCAGCAGTTCTTTTCCAAGGTTCTGTTTAGTTTACGCCACAGCAGAGAAGTGGGGACATAACATTCTGTTGAAGTTTTGCTGTTTAATTGACAATATACGATCTCTTAGGGACCCCAGAAGTTATACCCCTTTCACAGGTTTTTACTATCTGAGTGATTGGGTAATTTGATTCCTCCACATGTCCATCCATCTAGTCTGATTCCCTGCTTCATGTGCTCCCTGTGTTGTTCTCCACTATTAGAATAGGGGAGAGCAACACAGGGAGCATACAAAGCAGGGAACCAGACTAATTATTCCCGCTCTTAGCCTGCTTCCTGGCCTTATTGTACATCATAAGTAGGAGTAGGATCCAGCATCCTCGTGAACGACCGTATCGCGAGAACACAGACATAACTTACATATATGTAATCAATTGTTACAACTGTCGCTTGATTAGTAACAATTGTTATGATTAAACACAAACATTAAAGGAATAATAACGATAAAAAAAGGATTTTGGCTACCAGTGATTGATGCTACAGTCCGCAAACCAGGATAATGTACTTATCACGAATTGCCATTGTAGTGCCGAATTTATGTTGTGGTCACGTATATTGTTTGTCTTTAGAGTTAATCCGTATTGCCCAGGGGTGAATAAGGTCATTGCTTATTAAACCTGCAAGAGATAATCATTTGTTGGATTCGAGTGATTGTGTTCAAGACTTGTGATGTTTGTTGTTTTCCTCCCCAGATGTTAAGTGATTATATCCCAATCACAAAGCTGTGATATATCCAAGTTGGTTCAACCGGGTTACAACCTTTCTTTTTATAGAGTTAATACCTGTATGACGCCATTGATTTTTGTCTTTGAGTAAATGGTTCTGTTTCTGGATGAGATAATTGTTTCTTTTTATTTCATTAATTGCTAGATATGCAATGCACATATATAGATTGTTCATATTTTCCCACAGCCCAGTCAAAACCGTCTTTACGTTAGATATTACAACTGAGCACTAATAATGTTAACACCTAGAACCTTAATTACAATGGAGGAATCTCAACTAAAAAGAGATAAATTTTAAGGCTGGAGAAAATAATTATTGTAACTGAGAGAAGTGAAAAATAGTAGACCACTCGCAAAAAAGTTGTTTAAACGTCGGTAAAACAAAGTTAGGTTTTTATAAAGAAAAATGAGTAAATCAGAAACGATTTCTTATGCTAAAATATGTGATCTTCAAATGTAAATGTGATTTCATCTTTAATGATAGAAGTATATCTTTATTGTTATATAATTTTGTTTAAAGATGAATTATGCATTCATCTTTAAACAAAATTATATAACAATAAAGATATACTTCTAGCAAAGAACTATTGATAAAAAATGGAATATATATACAGTGATTGTGGTTATTTTTCTTTTAATTGTTCTAAAGCTGTACCGTGGAAGCTGGTCTTTTTGTACAAACCTGCTATGAGAGACCACCTGTATTGAGAGACCACTTTTTGTTGGCAAAAGGGGCGGTTTCTCATAACAGGTTTTACTGTATAGGAAACAAAAGAATTGGAGTGTCTGTCTCCTCATCCTGACAATTCAAGTTAAATGGGAAATCTTGAACCAACCACATCAATCTTGCAACAGACTCTCCAGGAATCAAAATATTCCCTCATCAGCCATGATGGTTGGTGTTTCATCCAAGCCTAGAGTTGTTGAGCCTGCACGTCTGGATCTTATTAAAATACAAACAAACAGTTTTCACAATAAGTGGCGGAGAATCCCTTGAGTGAGCTGTCAGTTCCCCTTAAAGGCATATGAAGGCAATGGAATATATTCGCAGTGAAGTGCACAAGAACAATTTATACCACTGCAGGCATCCATACCTCAGTAGCAAACATTACATGGCTCAATTGTGAGAAACAGTTACCACCAATCAGAATTTAAACCTATCATTCCGCAATCACAGGGTCACTGCATTATCGTGGAAGAGAGGATATCAGACAAACTAAAGACCTATCTGATCTTCTGTTCATTTTGGGTTTCACCTAACTAATGACACTGGATCCTTGCCCAAGTAGAATCTATCATGGGTACTGACCTGGCTGAACAAGACACCATTTCAACTGCTGTAGAGACCTTTATTGGTTCACCTGTCATATACTTCCTGCCACCTCACCACTTTGTGAATGGCAGGCAGAATCAGTGAATACATGTTGAACCATCTACTTGCAGTTACAACAAGATGTGTCAGGATCTCTCATGACGCCCCTTTCTTTCATTGTCAAGAACAGGCTACCATTCATGGTTAATCAGAATTTGGTAGCAATTCATTTCTACCCTGGACACTTCATCTCAAGGTCATCTACATTACTAAGTGTGAGCTCTGTCATGGTACTTGAGGAAAATGTGCCCTTGTGTAGAGGAAGATCCTGTCTGTTTTTTTCAAATAAATTTCTTTCTACCCTGGACACTTCATCTCAGGGTCATCTACATTATTCAGTGTGAGCTCTGAAGTGGTACTTGAAGAAGACTGAGCCCTTGCATAGAGGAAGATCCTGCCTCTTTTTTCCCTCAAATGAGGAAAAGGACAATATATCAACAGATGATTTTGTCCTGGATAAAGTGGTCTATCTGTTCCGTATATTGAAAATAACCCTACACTAATGAATATAATTCACATCCAGGCTTACAGAATTAGTACAGTGATCAGAAACATTGCATATGAGCAAAACTGTTATTCTTGCTGTGGGAGGGAGTACTCTTCTCCAGTTTTTGTCTTAGAGATCTTTCATCCTAAAAGGCTAAGGTCAGTCTATAGGGACCTTTACCCATGGTGGCTTCATGACTCCACTGGATTTGTGGGAGGGACACTTTTTCCGTTTCAAAGCCATTTCCAGACATATGGAGTGTATTTTTCTGTCAGGTTATCTAGAAGCTGTCTCACATACCTTAGGGGACCATAAATGATTTCTCTGGGGTAAGGTGATGTATCTCCCTCCACCTCTTACCTACCATCCTATGGTATTATAATTGGGTAATATATTTGAAGAAGAAACCAATTTTACCTAGTAAAATATGTTTCATCGATAATACTTACCCAATCAAAATACAAATACACACTTCTAGCCTCCCTGCAGTTACATCCAGAGAGAGAGAGAGAGAGAGAGAGAGAGAGAGAGAGAGAGAGAGAGAGAGAGAGAGAGAGAGAGAGAGAGAGAGAGAGAGAGAGAGAGAGAGATATTTCCTTCTACTCCAGTAGTAACTGACAGGTTCATGGTATTTGGCACCAATCCTTATTTCAAGGGGAGATTACTTGATTTTGCTTACACCTAGTTGGGCAGATAATGTTCAGTCTTTTAGATAAAAATTTTAATCTGATAAGTTTCAAAGCTGAATTTGCAAGTTTGTAGTACTTATCCTAAGGTGTTTTGATTGGGCAAGCATGATAAAAGAAACATATTTCACTAGACAAAATTTGTTTTCCACACTTGCAGGTAATGTAAGACTCTTTGATTAGTCCTTTATTAATTTGGTTTTTGGAAAGAGCAATGAAAATTTCGGCATTTTTGACTCCAGATGGATTTTATCTATACAAAGTAATGCCGTTCGGGATGAGGGGTTTGCAAAGTACCTTCCAAAGTTTAATGAATATGATTACCTTTTGGTCTAGATAATTGTGATGCTAACATCGATGATGTCATCATCTATAACGACACCTGGAAAGAACATCTAGCAGCAATTCGGAAATATTTTGTCAGACTCACTGATGCAAGTTTGACAATCAAAATATCTAAAAGTGAGTTCTGCCGTGCTTGTGTAACATTTCTAGGACATATTGTGGGACATGGACAAGTTAAACCTATAGATGCTAAGGTCAGGGCTATCTGTGTATTTCCTGTTCCTGTCAGTAAAAAGCAACTGATGAGATTTTTAGCTGTGGCTGGATACTATCTGAAATTTTGTTCCAATTTTTCTAATATTGCTGAACCGCTGACAAAGTTATTGAGCAAGAAAAATAAGTTTCATTGGAATGAAAAGTGTCAGGAGGCTTTTGACAAGTTAAAGGCCATACTTAAAAGTGCACCAGTTCTTACAGCTCCAAATTTCAGTCAGTCATTTAAACTGTCTGGTGCTGCAAGTGATGTTGGGGTTGGAGCAGTATTGATTCAAGAAGATAGCAATGGTGTTGATCATCCAGTGTGCTATTTTTCTAAGAAATTAAATGAGCACCAAAGGAATTACTCAACAATCGAGAAAGAAGGTTTGGCTTTGATATAGGCATTCCAACATTTTGAAGTTTACATTAGTTCAGCTCCACCTCCGGTTGTTGTGTTTAGTGATCATAACCCCCTTATCTTCATGGATAAGATGAAAAATAAACATCAAAGATTATTAAGGTGGAGTTTGTTGTTACACGAATATAATATTGAAATCAGGCACATCAAAGGAAAAGACAATTTAATAGCAGATGCACTTTCCCGTGTATAGAAATATTATTTCATGTACACTTTGTATAATTCATAAGAGTTCTTCTTATGTAATTTTTTTACCGCATGTATAATTAACATGGTAAAAAGAAAGTCTTATTACATAAATCTTTCTTTTTCTTTATGGAGGGAAGAGTTACGTATATGTAATTTAATTATTTTTTGTTTGTTTTTAATTTTTTATTTTATTTTATTGCATTACATGTTACTGTAATGATAATTTTGTCTATATGATTTGATCTTTTTAATAAATTCAATTCAGTTCTGACTGGTTTTCTTATTCTCTAAATCATTATTGCAACATTTTATTTTTAGCTGACCTAGTTCCCGACTTTAATTCAGAACTTGTAAACAAGTCTTTTTTTTTTTTTTTTTAAAAAAAACTTCATTCCCAGTGAAAGAATCACTGATTTTCACTCAAGGTCATATCTACGCGATACTAGACTTGTAGCTAAGTAATCACGTGACCCGTCACGAGTGTCAAGACTGCGCGATAGTTGGGCTTATTAACCCATGTTATTGTAGATTTAATTCACACCTTCAGACCTCAAAGGTGTTTTTCTGTTGTTGCCAGTTTGATTTAAAATTCTTTTATTATTTGGAATTTAATAATTTATTTAATCTAGAGAATAATGGTGCTCATTCGAATTATTGGACAAAGATATTTATTGGAAATTATTCGGAATTCTAAAGCCGGATTATTATTCTTGGAGTAAAAAAGGAACTGTTGACACGTCAACACATGAGAGGTTATAGAAGACGTCGTCGCGTTCCTACTTGGAACTTCATCGGGATTCGAACTGTGATTCACTTAGGACTTTTTATTGTCAGGACTTATATTCATTAATTCTGCCATTAATTTTGGATTAGCTTCTTAAACCGTAAGTTCTTTTTATATTTTTACCTTGTTTTTCTAGGGAAATAAATAATTTGTTAATTTTCAAAGCTTGTTGGCTTCACTCTTTTCTATGTTACTTTGTACGAACCAAGACAAGTGACACATTAACCAAATGAACACTGGCACAGAAGAAGTTATTTTAAAAAAGATATAATATGAATTAAATTAAGACCGGTCAGCTTTTTATTATACCAGTTGGAGCGAATGAAATGTGTCAGACTGTAAAATCTCAAACACTGCTTCAGGTTTCCACCAACACATCCATAACAACACACCAAACTTTTCTTCCCAATACAAGATTATCATATATTTAAACAATCAGTTGGAATTAAAACAAAGTTTCATCATATGAAAGGTATGATTTTTGTATTGAATATTATTTATCTCCATAAAATAATCTGGTCTTTTACTTGGAAACTATTATAGCTGTCACATCAATTAATGCAATATGATAAGAAGCAAATACAGTTTGTTAATCATTGCTGATTAGAAAAAAAAATATTCAAACCAGTTTGTATGTATCATCTATATTTACTGCCTGCCAATCTCTCTTGTAGAGGCAATGTTACAAGGAATTTTCTGTTGACTGACAGTTACTTGACTCTTGGTTAGAGACTCTTCTCCACTGAAATGATGTTATTTATACATTGGACGCTCGTGTCATGTAGGAACTAATTTTGAGTTTGACTGACATATTATCAGTCCAATGAAATGCTTAACCTTTAACCTACTGTATTTATGGCACATTTCAAGCCAAATAACCAGAATATGGAGTGATCAGGAAAAAAATGTGTCAGAATGTGCAGTAATCAAATAAATTAATGGCTTAAACATTTAAGCTCATTTTTAAAAGACACCATGACATCCAAATGTGGTATCTCTTCTCCCCCAAAATGATACAAAAACTTAGAGAATCTGTTGATTACAGATAATAATTGAACACCAAAATAATCTTGTGCAATATTAATGCTTTCATGTAAATATAGGGTATAAAGTTTCTAGTTTGACTCGTAGTACGTAGTAACTAAATAAAATTGCTGCATTTTATTATAAAACATCTTAAGATCATGTAAGGGTACAAATTAACCATTAGCTCAGAAGGACCCAAAAAGATAATTTATAATAAAAGATCTATTAGCATTTAATCTTTCTTATAATGTATTGATCCTCTTTACAGCATCAGAAAAAATTTAGTCCCATTTAGAAGCCAGTAAATCAGAGCAGATTCTGGATGAAGCGGAAAGAATTATTGCTCATCAAATTAGATCACCTTCATACCCTAACCGTTCCAGTGGCATAGAGGTTAGCATGTCCACCTTGGATGCAGGTGGTCGTGGGTTTGAACCCCGACGGAGTCATACCAAAGACTTATAAAAATAGTACTAACAGCTGCCTCGCTAGGTGCTCAGCATTAAGAGGTTAGTGTTAGGACTGGTAGGCCTGGTGTCAGGATAATGTGACTGGGTGGGTCGTTGCTCTACATATCTTCGGCATGATGTCCCACTGCTAGACATCACAATAAACTGCCACACGGCAGACATCATAGCGACATGACTGAAACATTGTTAAAGCTACATTAAAAATCAAAATCACACACACACACACCTTTTAACTCCAAAATTATTCTTGACATTGTGATTATTTCTTTCTCTGTCAGAACATCCATTGTTTGGAGAAAATATCCATACTTTAATACTATATAAAGTCAAGCGGTATTCACTAAGGCCCATGTGATGCAAATATACTTATGATTTTTAATGTGATGATGAGATAGATCTGTTTCATATACTTATTCACTTGAAGAATAGATGTGGCCACATTTTAGTTTTTAAAAACTTCATAGTGTTGTTTATGAGCTGTTCTCAATATTAATTTACTAATACATGTAGATTTAAACACCTATATTAGGAGATATCCATGTTTGGTAAAGACATTTATTTGAAGACGAAATGATGTTATATTTCAGGATCTGGTAAATTTATCTCCCAGAAAGCCTGATTGGGACCTGAAGAGAAATGTAGCAAAAAAGCTGGAAAAGATGGAAAGGAGAACACAAAGATCTATTGCAGAGCTTATACGTAGGTAGAACAGTTAAATTGAAATAAAATGTCATTTAAAGGCAGTGGTTTTGCAGGGAAAATGCTTTTAATTTGTTTAAATTTGATTTACTGTTACTTTTAATGCATTCAGTATAGGGTGGAGCTTATTATATTATGATGTTCATCTGTGCTTTCATCTTTCCATGAGTTACCAAATAAGTATCTGCTCAATAACCTTAGTTTCAGTTATCAATGGTTACTCTGCTTCGTGGATGACTTGAGTTGGTGTCATGATGAACCTTATTGACTTCAGGTTTAAAAGGTGAAAGGTCAAGATTATCTTCACTTAAAGAAGAAACATTTTTCTGCATAATAACTTGTGTTCTCCATCCTATGTGGTTACCAGACTTTATGGAGCACATGGTGTAAGAAAGACCTATTTATTTTGGAGCCAGGAGGTAAGGGTCGATATCACCGATTAAACAAATTAAAAAATTGTTTCTGCACAATAGTGTTTTTCTCCTTGACAAACCTGTTCAAGTTTGCACTTGGAATAAGGAACAAGTTTATTGGTTTGTAGATCTAACAGTCAGAGGTGAAGGTCTTCAATTGAAAGAAGAAACAAATATTTCTGCACATTAACAAATGCTAATCTAGGACTCTCCTTGATCAACATTTACATCTTTTGGACCCTTAATAACTAACCCTGGACCCTTAGTTTTCCGAAATTGTGAATTATGTGGATGTACAGTTTCCTTAAGAGTTCATAAAGAAAACCCATGTTTGGAAAATGTATGGATAAAATGATACACCTGTGCTACATAGCAGTATGAATTGTTGTACAATACATTATTGATACACGTATCAACTAGACTTTCTTGTCATCTTTAGAAGAATCGTCACTGGAACAAATTTACTTCCATACATACCACCAGTGAAACTAATTCAGCCTCTTTGGCCATTGCAGTTTGTACCATTTGATCGGATGCAGGTCTCATCTTGTTCACCATGCCCTGTGTATGCATTGCATGCATACTTTAAAAACATGTTTTATTACCAACTTCATGTCTTACTTAAATTTGGAAGGCATTATGGTGTTATCTTCAAGACAGAAGAAATAGTGCTGTTTCCTGATACAAGGAAAATATTATTTAGAGTAGGTCTGGGTGTGGGTGCAAGGATGACCAAATCGCTCACATTGTACTTCCAGCAGATTCAAAACAACTACTGTGTCCACATGCTCAAGGTTTTGTCAGTGATAAAGGTAAGCTATTGACAATACCCACTCCCTCTCTGTAAATTAAAACAAGGTGACTCACTCGTATTATTTATCATCTGCCCCCTTACTGATTCCATGCTCATTGTTTTGTCCTGTTGGTATGTTAATTTGCTGACAACATGTGTCATTAGAAAGGAGACATTCCAAACTTGCTCCCAATATATGATCTAAGTGCTTTACTGATCATTCCACTTTTGTGAAGAATTTCTCTGTTGTTTTTTGTTGTATCTATCATATTGCTTTTATTTGTTTTTACTGTTTAATTCTTTATATACAATTGATTCATTAAAGTCATGATTATTTGTAATTCTACTGGTCATGGGCCAGAAAAGCTCATGGGATTGATTTTTGTCCATCCTTTTGCCAGAATAGCATTTCCCAAACTAATTTGACCACAGAAGACTTTTGGGCTTGAAATAGATTGATGGAATCCATAAATGATAAATGCTGGTTCATGGGGTCTGGAATAACTCAGGGATAAGGGGTGGTCAGTGAATTATTTTCACAAAACGGAGGAAATTATGTTTATTTTTATTCCCAAAAATTGCTGCACATAATGCTCAAAAGTATGTCTGATTTTTAATTTTAAAATTAAGTAAAAACCATCAGAAAACTTAAGTGTAATAGTTGAAAGCAGGTTGGTTAGCGTCTTTCCTGTGTACAGAAGTAGAGAAGACAGTTTTGTTTAAAAAAGGAAATGCCTTTTCCTAAAGCTTTAACAACATTTTTATAAAAAATAAACACAAAACTAGATATGGAGGTATGTTTAAATTTTTATTTTTATAAATTTGTTTTTATTTCAGAAAACTACTGAAAATAAAAGTAAGAAACCAAAAGCATTGGTCAATTTTTTTTTATGTGAAATACACATTTTGACATTTTTCAGATGGGAAGATTGTTTTGCTTCCTTTGTACACAAATCCACTTAATATTAGAAATGATTTGAGAAAGCACAGTCATCTTACCTGGTGCAGCATCCAGTGCGTTTGAAGTTTAACTGGGCCCAAAGAGTTGATGAACCAAACTCTTTTCAAGTTATGCAGTGACCAGAGAACTGATGGATAGCTTTTTGGTGCACACCACTAATTGCGCATCAGGAGCATCTTTATTTCAATGATTGTAAATCCAAGTTTTCAGCATACTTTCCTTTCATACTACCTGCTGTTAATTTGGCAGATTTGGTCAGGCATTGCTTTGTCTTGGACAGTTTACTTCCCTTCCTGATTTTCTGGCAACAAAAGGCTGCAAATGTCCATCCTTCCTTTGAAGTGTCCTGATATTTTGCTCCTTTATTTCAGCTACAGTTGGAGTATGAGAAGATCCTGCTTTTTGCTTCATAGTTTCTTCTTCCAGCCTTAGATTCATAGAGATTAGTTTAATTGAGACAAACAGCATAAATTAACTCAGTTGCATTAACTTAATATAGCGTGTTTCAGCCAATTGGTAATCTACAGCATCATTTGACCACATCTAATGGTTTCTCTGATCACAACTCATGACAAAACAGAGTCATTGACTTTCGCATATAACTACAATTATGAATATGTTATTATTATTATTATTATTATTATTATTATTATTATTATTATTATTATTATTATTATTATTATTATTATTATACATAGTATTCATAGAAGTATTTATGATACATGCATAATATCATTTTTTAATGGAACCCCAATTCACATTTTGAGGAACAGCAAGGTTCCACAGAACTTCTTTGAAGATTGCCATGAAACGTTACACACACATTCGCCCCATGGGGTAGTTGGTCCTAAAGACAGTCATAAACAACGTAAAATTTACAATGAATGTATAGTTATTCATGAATAAAATGGGAATGATATGAGTGTCTTTATGGTCACCATGATGGCAGTCTTCTTGAAAATCTTGTCACTATTCTCATATTGACATGAGGTTTGTACTAGCAGACGTCTTATGATGACTAGTTGGTAATAAATGAAAATGGCGCTAATCTGATGTCCACTATGGCCACCATGGTTGCCATCTTGAATCTATTATTTCTTGTAATGGATGGTTATTTCAACATCGGGTTTTCACCAGTAGTTGTTGTTACGGGGTAATGCAAGTTTTCAACATATGATATGCTATACATGGCAGCCAGTATATTATGTCGTGGAAAAACTTAAGAAAACCTGGAAGACTCAACAACCGATGGGAAGCTACTGGCAAACTTGCTCACATACCCACATTCCCTGAGCCTGAGATTTGAACACATGCAAATCTGTAGAGAAAGCAGCTGTGACTATTTGGCTGCACAGGGACCCCTTCACCAGCAGATTTATGATACCTTGTTGGTCCTAAATGAAAATAGTGTCAGTCATTCATCCAATATTGTTGCCATGATGGCTGTCTTAAAATCTTGTTGCCTTATATCCCTGAATGGTTGGCCATGTTGTTGGCTGTATTGTTTTGGGTTAAACTAATTCGAGTTTATATAGATATAAATTGTGAATCTCATGCTCTCTCTCTCTCTCTCTCTCTCTCTCTCTCTCTCTCTCTCTCTCTCTCTCTCTCTCTCTCTCTCTCTCTCTCTCTCGGGACATATTGTATTCAGATCATAAGGTGTAAGAATAAAACTGATGATGGAAAATTTATATCCATGTTATATTTATGCATTTTTGACTTGTCTGTTTGATTACACATTTTTGTAAGCAGTATATTGTCTTATTGCATATTTTTGTTTAATCATTTGTAATGTTCGTAAGTTATGTACGAATGATTACTTTTTGATGATTATTTGTTTGAGTCGCTAATGTTGTGTCCTTTCATACATGATATCTTCTACAAAATGATAATTAATTTTTATGCATTATTATTCCTAGTTTGAAAACAAATATGACTTTATTCTTGTAGAAAAAATTTACAAGAAATATGGTACATCAGTCTGATTTAGATTCCTTCACTTCCGGTGTGTCATGCAATGAAGAAACTACATTCAGTTTTTATTGGTGGTTGTCATTTACCCTCAGCTGGAACAATCAATAACCACCAATCAAACTGATTATAGCTTATTTCACTGTGAGACACTAGAAGCGTTGGCATCCAAATTTGTTATCCAAGTAGACAAAATATAAAGCAACAGAAACTTTGTGCAAAAGTGGCTATGAAATGATCTGTAAAGTATTTAAGTCATGCATGCAGTACAAAAAATGCAGCACAGCTTTGGCCTGTAGTGGATGCACATTTTCCAGCTAAGTGAGTTTGTCACCTTGTATTAATTTGTAGCAGATCTTTGGGCATTGTCAACAGTTTTTCTTTTCTTGTTGAGAGAAACAATTGCCTTTAATTTTGACAGCAGTCTTTGATGAATTCGCAGTACACCTTTCCCTCAATAACTCACGCACACTGGGTTTCAAACAGTCGACCGTACTATAAGCAAATAATGCGTGTTACCCTCTGGAAAATGGAGAAGGGGTTGCCATCCAAGCTTGACATCGATGATTGTGATGATCATGGAAGGGGTGTGGGATAGCAGTGCTGTTTAATGGCTGAATACTTGTTTTGTAATTGGAATACTTGTCATTAAGCAGGTTTCTATAATGAAATTGTTATAAAGTTATTTTATTTTCAAGATAACCCATCTCTGAAAGATTATGAATAACTAGTCAAAGAGGTTTCAAAACATCATTCACATATGTGACCCACTGTGTACCTGTACAGCAAAACAAGATTCCTTTGTTCAGAAAGTAGAGGCATTAGTGTCATGCAAAAACCTTCAATGTTGAAACTGCATTTGTTATTTTTGTTGTTGCTGTTACATAGTGACCAGTATAACTGGTGCAGGAAAAACCTGGGAAAACCCAGATAAGAACCACCAACCCACAGGAGGCTACTGCCAGCTTTCTCACATATCCGCATTGTGCAAGCCAGAGACTCAAACCCATGTGGATAGAGGTGAGAAGGAAGGATCAGTAAAAGCGAGCCCTCCAGACTGCTTTGCCACCTGGGGCCCCTCGATTTTTTAAAATTGTTTTAGTAGTGAAATATTGATGCCGTGATTTAATTGCAAGTAATTGTGAAGCTTCCGCTCATCCTTGAGCAAATCTCTGAGTGCCAATTCAGTAATTTGAACTTCATTACAAACTTTCAAACTCGCTTCTCCATAATGAAACATATCTATCAAACAAAGCTTTCATTTCACTACGTAAACCTTTCACATGGATGACTTGCCATCTTTTGTCACAGTTTTGGGTCTTGGGGTAATTTAAAGTATTTTATTTTGTTACTTACACAATATTTATAACAGTATTCAAGACCTGACACATAACTTGTCTGCATGCTCTTATGCAGGTGGAATTTGAAAACCTATTAAATTTTTTATTTATTCTATTCCCATTATTCGAATTGATACACGATACATAATTAACAGGAATAGAAAGCTTTTAATTGTGTATAGTAATAAAGCCAATACATTCACAAAATCTGAGAAAAAAACACAGTTGGCAGTTTATTAGGTTATCACAGAAATGGCCTCAGACATAAATGTGACAGTAGATCGAAGTTTTCCACATGTGAGTACAAGAGGGCATATCGCTTTTATGATGATCACATTGAAACCAAATTAAAATATACTACTAAAACATATATTTCACTTGACATAACTTATTTCCTTGCTTTCAATTTCTTTTAGTGTTGACACCAGTTGTTAGTGAAATGTTCAGTCATCAAAATGTTATCAAAGATTGTTATTTACAGTGTAATGAGGACTTTTTTTTTTGTAAAGAAAATGTAACAATATGCAGGATTTCTTATTATAATTGAGAATTTCATGATATTGATTCATGTTTCCATACATTAATTACCATTTTTGATGACAAAACAAGCAATATATCAAGTTTTTCTTCACCAATTTTGATAGAAATATTTCTACACATTTGATAAATAAGAGTCATTTCTTTTGGCATTTAAAAAAAATGGGATCCAAGCTTGTCCCCACATTATAAGTGTTCTTGTGTCATCTGGATGTGAATTATCGAGAGAGCAGTGTATGAGGAATTAAAAGGCAAACAACTAATAATTATGCATGAATGATAACTTGTATAGGATAAGTGCATATGTGATATGGATTTTTAACGTGGCTTTGACAATTTTTCAGTCATATTGCTACAATATCTGCACTGTGGCAGTTTATAGTGATGTCTAGCACTGGGGCATGATAATGTCCGACCAAGTCACGTTATTTGACACTAGGCCACCCAGTCCTAACACTGACATTTTAATGCTGTGCACCAAGCATGGGAGCTGCTACTACCATTGTTATGAGTCTTTGTTATGACTGAGATGATTTCAAACCCGTGACCACCAGCATCTGAGGCGGAGGCTGTAAGCACTTAAGATACCGGAGAGGTCTTGTATAGGTTAAAGTATTGTTTTATATGATTCTTTGCCACTTGCATTGGTATGGCAAAATTATTGAAACAGCTCTATATGGATGAGTCATTTCACCCTTGCAAGAAAAATAATAATGTGAACCAAAATAAAGAATCATACTATTCAAAAAGTGTCGAAGTGAGTGAAAATTTGAATCAGATGGTAAAAAATAATTTTAGTCTGTAAGACCTACTGTGATAAAAGTGTAATGCTTTTATTTGCATGTAAGGATTTTCGCTTGCCAGTGGAGTCCCCTTTTCACCCAGACTCTCAGTTTCATTATTAAGACCCCACATTGTTGGGGACTAGGGGTCTGAACTCCCAGAATCCCTTGATGACTTTGTTAGATATAAGTACTCTTTTTAGACACTGGCTACGGGCAAGTAACTTAAAACAAAACCCTCACTGGCCTTGACTCAAAATCCACTTGTCCAAAAAGACCATTTTTATGTGCTATTACTTTTGCTGAAATATTGAAACTGCTATGTATAAACGAAAAATATTATAAAAATGCTTTAAATTGACTATTTTTCAGTTTGTATTGATCTCTCAATAGTGCTCTTTCAAAATTATACTACAATTTGGATTTGATCTGATTTCAATGAAATGTGGCCTTGATGTGAACCAATGTGGTTTCATTTAATTTCTTAATACTGAAAATATCTGTACATGTTTGCTTGAGGAAAGTTGAGAACATAAATAAGTTAAGAGAGACATTTTTTTTTATATCAAGCAGAAACAACACATTGTTCAAACTTTGCAATTAGTTCATGTCAGAATGCTGTTATTAGTTCATGTTAGAATACTGTTATCAGTTCATGTCAGAATACTGTTGACATGTCACAGTTGCAGAGAATGCTTATTTCTTATAACAACAGGACCAGCAGCTACCAGCATTTTGAACCAAATGGATTAAAATACAATGTAGTTTTCTCCTTTCAGAGTGAAAAACATTTTATTTGCGGCTTTTATAAATCGTAATTGTTGAGCAGTCACAAGGGTGCTACTCTATTTATTTAACCAGTGATGCATTACAATGTTCCAGTGGCCTGAGTGGCTAGAGCATCCACCTTGGATGTGGGTGGTTGTGGGTTTTGAACCTAGGTAGAGTCATACGAAAGAATTATGAAAATGGTACTAGCAGCTGCCTTGCTTGACGCTCAGCATTAAGAGGTTAGTGCTAAGACTGGTCGGCCTGGTGTCAGGATAACATGACTTGGTGGGACTGATACTACATGTCTGCGACATGATGCTCCAGTGCTAGACATCACTATAAACTGCTACATTGAAGACATCATAGTGATATGACTAAAATTGTTATAGCTACATTAAAAATCTAGCACACACAGTGATGCATTACCAAGTCAGTGTGAGCAACAGACAGCTCATTATTCATGCAAGGCAAATTAACTCTACTTATAGGTAGGCTAAAAATGTATAGAATAGAATTAATGCTTTTCTCAGTTCATCAGTCATGTAATTCACTTTGTACATGGAGTTTATAGCTTTCAATACAATTAAGCAGATGATCTTCATGAAGTTGGCGGACCTATAATAGGGCCACATATCAGTGTTAACAATTCACCATTGTCTTGAATGAAACTGCCACATTCTTTTGGCATTAAAGGTTATTTCAGGCAAATAAAATAACAACTGACAAGCCCACTTGGTCAGCTCTCTTAGAATAAAACAAGCGGCATAATTTAAATTTTTATGTGCAGCAGGCATCGGGCTATCTGGATATGGGCCTCTTTTATTTTGTGTTGCCTTAGTAATGTTGCAAATCATCCTCTTCAAACTATTATACAGGGTTTTGTCTCTTAAATAAAACATAAATCCTCTTAAGGAAGCACACGAGATGTAGTTATATAAATAGATAAACTTAATGAAAGCATTTTGTGTATATTGTCCTTAATAGGACATAACTATTTCTAAGTTGAAGTTGGTTTGAAATCATTTATGTTGGAAGGTGACTTGAGAAAGACAGTAGCCTAGAAATGCTTCAGGTTATTTTTATTTTGAGTATTGTTTGGAAATCTACAGGAGAGAGGTTGAAAGCAAGCAGTGAGGATTTGGCACAAGTTGTCAGTGCTGGAGAGGCTGTAGCAAGACGTGAAGAGGAGAATGAAGAGGGCTGATAAACCGCTCCCCTGATGATGTCATAAACAATGCCACTGCCTGTACAAACTTTTTGAACATGTGCTCCTGTTGGAAACATCATTTCTATTATTGTAGCAATTTTTGTTGACAAAATGGTAGAGAAATATACTATTGCAGCATGTGGGCTGTTAATTTAGTCATTATATTTATGATATTATGCTTGTTTTGAAAGCAAGGTTAAATTGAAAATAATTCTTCTGAATATGTTTGGCAGATTTTACTTGTTAGAGTGGCATTATCTAGGCTGTAAGGGGAGGTAATCCACTGTAAAGCACATGGATTACTGAGTCAAAGGGAGAGTACTCTGACTACTCTACGGGACAAAACTTTATTATCACTAGATAAAGCTGTCTTGATGTCCAGTCCACAAACAGAGGTGAAAGCAGGTAATTCTTAGGGCTGGAAGTTTATTAAGCTCTTTATAGCCAAAAAATACTGCAAAGGAAAAGTTATGTATGTGATGTACTGACAGAAGGTATACAGTTTTATTTTGTTCTTTAATATTACAATAAAATGAAGTCTTGTACATTGATGAGTGTGTTAAATCTGTATATACAGACTGAATGCACAATGTTGTTGTAGGAGTTAATACGCAGATGGAAATGATGATGTTGGAGTTCATTGTAACGTTTTCATTATAAAATGCTACATGTCATGCCAGATTGATATAACGGAAGAAAATATTACTTAGTTTTCATTTTAGATCGATTTTGAAGAGCTGCTTTCCATACTAGTTGTCTCTTGCCTTAAAAGCATAGATAATCTTTTTTCTGAAGGAGCTCATCTTATATCTGTCAACATAAAGCCTTTGTATTCAGCTCCATTTCTCTGACACCATTTTATGTACAATAATGAAACTTGACTGGTGTATTTCTTGGATCATGACATGTATCACAAGCAAAATTAGATAGCGTTGACCCACTTTTCTTGTGCCAGTAATTATGTAAAATATTTGCATTTAGTCAAGTTTCTATGACATCGTTGTATGTACAGTCATGAAACTGTAAGGTTATATTCATCTTGGATGTTACAGCCCACTAGGGGAAAATAGGTTATGATGACCTACTTTTAAAAGTCAGTTTATTACAGTCAGTTTTAGCATGTAGCTTAGTTTGACATTGTTATATGTACAGTCATGAAACTCAATGGGCAAATTAATCTTGGATGAGGGAGTTACAAGCCCTGGCCAGCTGTCACTGCGACCTTGTTAAAGGCATGTAGCTCTCATTTCTTTGACATGGTAAAAGCAGTACTATGTTAGAAGTGCCAGTAAAACCAGCAAAAGGAAAATATTGAATGTGCTGCAAAAGTAGGTCAGAGTGATGTGTTTTTCATGCTTCTGCAAGGTTAAGCTCTTTTTATTTAATTCAGTTCTTTGGTTTCTATACAGTCCTGAAATATAATGGGTGTATTGATATTAGGAATGTGAATAGTGATGAACTTTTAAGGTTACAGTGATCATTGTTTTGCTCTGTAATGACTATGCAGGGTTCCTCTATTATACTATGGGAGAGCAGGTGAGATATAGCATTCTGCATAATTCTAATTTAGTAATTGAATTCCTTGTAAATTCACAGTTCATTTAAAATAACTTGTGATTCATGTCATATATGTCACTCAGGATGTACAATGACTGGCATAACTATCAAAATTTCATCAAACACATATTTCAAAACTATGGGAATTTTTAATACATTATATTTGTCTGTAGAATGCAATGTGTGCTTTTTGTGTTCCCATTCTATTCAGAAGCCACATAAGTTCAATGATTAGCATGCCAGACTTGTGTCAGAAACTGTGTGAGTTTGAATCCTACCATCAGATCAGTCTAGATTTTCAACTAGGACACGTCCTTGTGTAAGTCAGTTTACTCAAATTGCCTCAGAACTAAATAATGTACTTGTGTTGCAGTGCCACGAAACATCAAACAAACCCCATGACATTCTTTGGAGCTGAAATATAGTATTTTTTATGTTCTTCTGTCATCTCATTTTGAATCCGTTACAAACTTCACATTGGCTCAATTGCTTTTAAAGGTCTTCATGGAATTAAACAATTTCTTTTACAGCTTTATAGTTAGTATCTTATGGTCAGGTTGGAATTCTACCAATTTCAATGAAACGTTCAGAGTAACAGTCCCGGTTTCATTAAAGTTTACTCCTGCATCATAGATTCACTTTCCAGTCAATGGGTTTTGAAGGATTTCATGGACTGAAACCAGCCTTTGTGTTAGCTTTTATATTTGAAAAAATCTTTGTGTTTAAATTTTGTTAAAATGATCATGTTATCACCCCTGTTTTGCTTAGAAATAGCTGCTTGCATCTCAGTCCAATTCCAGTTGCTATTTTTTGAAGGACTACATGAACTAAAACTGGAATGTGATATTTAGCTTTATATTTAGAAGATCAACTTTCACCTATTTCTGTTAAATCTGTTACACCAGTTTTGCATAGAATTTTGCTATTGTATTATTAATTTAGTTTCCTCTGAATAACTGAAGGACTTAATTGAGACAAAGTTCATGGATACAGTCATGAAAACCAATCCCATTCTTTGGAGGAGGAATATAGTTTGTCTGTTGTGTCACTTTATATCCATCACAAAATTTGTGTTTGTTCATTTTTTTGTTGTTGAGCTGTATACCAGGTGGTTGTAGGTCAGGTTCGATTTTTACCAGTATCCATGAACATTTGACAGACTAACAGCTCAGTTTGACTGGGAAGTTTTTCATTTCATCATACATTCCTTTTCCATTAAATAGTTTTTGGATGGCTTCACAGATTGAAACCAGATTTCATGTTGGGTCTTATATTTAAAAATCAATTTTGTGTATGAGTATTGTTAAAATAATGAAGTCAGTTCTTGAATCTTTAGGTCTGTTTCTACTTCATACTTTTTGAATTACTACATTGACTAAAACCAAAATTTAGTATAGGGAATTATATTTAGAGGATCAACTTGGAGTTTAGATTTCACCTGTTTCTGTCCAGTTTGTTTTAACTAGAAGTTTGCCATTGCATTATGAATTTAGTGCCCATTTGATGACTAAAGGCCTTGGTTAGTTGAGACCGGATTTGGTATAGACTTTTGTAAGAAGATTCAGAGTTTGAACCCTTGTTCGATGAAAAAATTTCTCTTTTCACCTTGAAATCCAGTTTGTACTTACCAAATTATGAAGGAAACAAATATAGTACAGTTTTCCCTCGATAAATTATACACAATTGGGTACAGAAACATAGACTTGAGTATAAGTGAGAGTGTGAGTTACTGAGAGACTCCAGAAATATTGTTTAATGGCTGACTATGTGTTTTTTAATCATGTTGGGAAACATTGTCAATAAAAAGCTTGTTCTAATGACGTTGTTCACCTTTTTACATATATTGTCTTATTTTCAAAATACCCAGCCTCTCAGAGAGGGTTAAAAGCTTTACTCCAGAAGGTTTCAGTGACGATCACATCATGTGTACATGGAAACATTGTGTATTACATCACTGCTTTTTGTTTCTGTTGATTCACAGCAAAACAATATTCCATTTTTTAAAACATTTTAAACTGGATATTTATTTTGTGAAACAACCTTAACATCGAAAGTTTAGTTTTTGTTGTTCAATTAGTAAAACATTGACTTCATGGTTTCATTACAAGTAATAGTGAAACTTCTTCACAGCCATGAGAAAATCTCTGAGTGCCAATTTGAAAATTTTAAGTTCACTACAAGCTCTAGAACTTGCTTCTCAATCGTTTCGCTTGCTTGTCTTGAGTGCATTTATTATGGTGGTTTTATATTTTTCTTACTTTTCTAGGTCATGGCCCCTATACCCCATGACTTTTATTTATTTTAGCAAAAAAGTACCACACCCATTGATCATTAATTCCTAAAAGTTTTCAGTCGTTGAATGTAATTATACTACAGAAAATACTGCAGTGCTACAGAAATAAGGTTATTGATTTTCACTACACATTATGTCAGAGAACATTTCCTGTAGCAGGAGAAAATTTTTGTATAGGCATGTATATATATATTAATTCCTAAAAGTTTTCAGTCGTTGAATGTAATTATACTACAGAAATATATATATATATGTGGCAACTATTCAATATATATGCTGTACAATATTTAGTATAAAATATCTGCTGCCTATACAAAAATTTTCCATATATATAGAGAGAGAGAGAGAGAGAGAGAGAGAGAGAGAGAGAGAGAGAGAGAAATTCTTTGATCAATGCTGATAATTTGGAAAGAATTTATGGTGGTCTCTAATAATGGGATTAATCTACCAGAGGAATGGCATATGAAAAATGTGTCATAAAAGCTTAGATTATTGTTCCATTTGAATGCATCACACAGATTTATCAAAGAAGCTCAAAATATGTTATATACATTTTCAAATGCATATTTGGAACATATTGATAAATTAATTAACTTAGGAATTATCTTAGAACAGAAATTATCTTAGATCAGGAATGATGCATGCTTGGTCAAGCTCATGAGGAAAAAAAGATAAAAAGTTTATTTGATATTATGCAAGAAAAAAATGTACTCTCTGACGTTGACTAGATCACCTAGTGTATCTGAAACATCAGAAATGAGTGAATCAAGTTACATGAGTGCATCCTTTGATGATATAAGCAAATATTCTAGCAATAATAAAGATGGCCAAGAGCAAATCAATTAGGTAAATTTTTTGTACTCATATAACAAGGGCATCTAGAATAACTAATCAACAGTATATGTCTTACAAAATGATATACAATGCAAAATATAGCAGAACAAACACTTGAGGACATTAGCAATAACTTTTATCAGATATAAAACAAGATAAAAATATTGGAGAAATGTACAATATTTTCTATATTAATATGTATATATATTTTGGTTTGAAAAAATTTATGTTCGTGCAATACTCAGTGATGTGTAATTTGAGCTCATTTCGGCCAACTCCTTTTTGAAAAATATTTTATCAGATTTGTAAGGGAATTTCACGATGAGAACCTGAAGGATGTACAATGATTTCTTTGAAAAGGGCTGAGGTAGAATTTCGTATTAATTTTGGTGAACTCCATAACTTTTTGTATAAAATACCACAGGAGCCTTATAACGAGATAACACAGTGGCAACCGGAAGAATTAATGACAATCACTAACATATGGGAGAGTTTGTATGATCCCCTTTTTAAATCAAATGATACAGAAACAATATCTGAGATATACAAACAATGACAAAATTTTAAAATTATTGGATTTAATGCTCCAAGCAGTAGTATACAGGTTGGTGCTGTGTTAAGTGATGGGTTAGGTATGTGCATATTGAAGGATATATCACCCCATATCAACCGTTTCGTGGTTCGAGTTATATTCCAATGCCAGAGTATGTTCCACCATGGTCAGTGTTAATGTAAGCAATTCTGATAACATGTTTTGAGTTGGAAATTTTATCTGCATTGCATCCAGATAGTCATACTCAAGACCAGCCTCACAAATACCAGCAGCAACTGGGTGAACTTTAATTGTGGGAATATGAAGTTTGCCTTGCAGGTTACTAAAGCCACACTGAACAAAATTCAAATTCTTAACCCAGATATCACTGTTAATGTGTTTGTTTGGGATATAGGTTTTAATTCGCATGCATTATCCACACATGGAGAGTGCAAACGAACCCAGATTGAATTGTTATTGCTAAGCGATGTGTTTGGTTCAGACTTTCGTTATTAAAGAGTCACGCCCGCTTGCTGATCCGACACAGCAAGCACAAGAGTAAGAAATATTCATGCAGATGTTGCCTTCTTTTATTTAGCACCCACAAATTGCTGCCTGACCATGACCTTTACTGTAGGACCTCTCCGGTGGCCTAAGTTGTTGGAGAGTCCGCCTCGGATGCTGGAGGTTGCGGGTTCGAACCCGGTCCGAGCATACCAAAGCTCTATACAAATGGTACTGGCAGGTGCCTTGCTTGGCGCTCAGCATTAAGAAATTAGTGTTAGGACTGGTCGGCCTGGTATCAGGATAACACGACGGGGTGGGACATGATGCAACATGTGTGCGGCATGATGCCCCAGTGCTAGAGATTGGTATAAACTGCCACACTGCAGACATCATAGCAATATGTCTGAAGAATCGATAAAGCTGCTGCATTAGAATACAAACAAAACACACACACACATGCACACACACAGACACAAACTCACTTACATGTACACACACACACACACACACACACACACACACACACACACACACACACACACACACACACACACACACACACACACACACACACACACACACACACACACACACACACACACACAATCTTTTGCTGCAGTGAAATAAGTGAAAAATCATAGTGGACAATAATGCCACAACCCAGCGAAAATATTCTCAAAGTTACTGCAATGCAACTAAAAGTGAAAGCTCAGTATATTATCTATGTGGACTTTGAATGTCTTATTGTTTCATCCTAGTTCTGTTATTGTGTCTTAGTTTTTTATATATGGCTTGTTTACTTTCATTTATTTATTTACATTCCTTCCTATCTTAGACATTTGTAGTGGAATCAGTCTTTTTGTTGAAATCAGTTATTATTTGAGAGGAATTTATCTATGTCATTATTCATTGGAATTACAAAGTGCTCATTGACTGTACAATAAAATGACACTTTTGGGATTACGGTGATTTCATTTACAGAAGGTCTGGATTATATCACTGTAATACACCAAAACTGTTAACCCATCACCACATTTCAGGCTAGTGGCAAATCAGCACATTCTAAATTGGATTTCATTTGGAATACCTCTGGAACTCATTTGGACTAATCTGTTGTTTTGGATTTATGATAGAACAATTAGGACAATTAAAGATTTAATTCACAAGACTGAAAGTCCTTTTTAATTTTTACTTTCTATTTTAAAGAAATAGATTATTTGTTGAAAGTTGCAAAAGTTGTTTGTTTTCGCTTTTTCTGTTAGTTTAAGACTATAGAGATGTAGGGGGCCCAGAGTGGCCGAGTGGTTTAAAGCGCTCTTCATTACGGATCACTGCCATCTCACCTCTGTCTGTGTGGGTAGGAGTCTCGGCTTCGGCCGATGTGGGTATGTAAGAAAGCTTGCCAGTAGCTGCTCATGGGTCGGTGGTTCTTTCCCGGGTTCTTCCTTCACCATTAATACTTTCTGTCATGTATAGCCTATCGTGTGCTGAAAAATGGCGTTATACAACAACAACAACAACATAGAGACGTAGCACTAACAATTTAATTTGTGAGTTTTTCGCAGCCACGTGGTTCTAAAGTTCACAATCACCGTCACATCACTGGCACATTTGCTAATTTACCCCAACAAAACAAAACTTCCTGTAGTGCTTGATAACCAGCGTGGGTAGGATGGACATTAAATAATTCAGGCATTAGCATCGGCGTCAAAAGCACCAATAAGTGTTATTTCCCTTCAAAAAGAAAAAGAAAGGAAAATACATGATGTTTAGGTTTGACAATTACAGTTCATTGATTTGCTACAGTTTAAGAATTCATCCATGGACAATATAGTAAGCAATCTTCGCGGTGGAAAACTTTAAGATCACTAGTCGGTGTTGTGCCAGTAACACTGACTTGTTAACAATAAAAGGTGTGTATCCACACGAGTATATGAATGATTATGAGAAATTTGCTGAAAATATGTTTCCCCCAACTGAAATGTTTCATTCGTCGCTATCACGTGAATGTAATTCCGCCAATGACTACGTGCACGCAAAGTTTGGTTGGCATTCGAATGCAAAAACATGGGTGATTATCACTAACTGTATCTGCCTATCGATGTGCTGTTGCTCATTGATGTATGTGGAAAATGTGACACTCCCATGCATGTGTATAGGCTCGATCCCGCACACAACTTCCCATCACCTGTAATGGCTTGGGATGAGTTGTAGTCAAATACTAAAATCGAGTGGAAATTACTGATACTGAGTAACACCTGTTTATTGATCGCCTCTTAAGGGTAGAATATCAATAGCAAGTCATCGATATGCGCGCGGAACCAACCGAAACATTAAACATAGACGGATATGATCCCACTTCCCCTTTATAGTTAAATAATGTATCTTGATGCCAATTACCTTAAAAGATGGTGAGTGCTTCAACCGTTACCTGTTGGTGGATTTCAGTGGATTGATCCCGCACACGTAGACAGAAGAAAAAAATACGTTTGCAATTACTGCTAATCAATATAAATTGGCAGAATATACAAATTGTATAGAAAAAATTAGCTACGTATTTTTCTATTGATACGCAGTTGTTCTGAGAAACTGTAAAAATAATGATACTGTAGCAAGGTATCTTTGCTGACTTTGTAAATAGTTCCCAAAGCTAGCCTGTTAAGTGATAGAGATCACACTAGGTCAGTGTTTGTCTAATGGCGCCGTAAAAATGGAGAAACAATCTGATAAGAGCAGAGGTTGGTTGATTCATGTTCTTTAGGGAATTATATTATTAAAAACTTAAGAAGTAAGGTTAATGATCTTGGGATCTTGAAAATGGTAGCAATATGTCACTGTCAGGAAACGTTACAGGGAGGATAGAACAATCAGCGACAGTCTACAAGTTTAGCCAGTGTAAGAGAGTCCATAGTAAGCTCTAGACCGGGTTGAATGCTACACAAGTTGGTGGCAGCGGTGAGATAATTGTTTTCGTAAAGTAGCTGAAATCCCTGGAAAGTCTTATGAATAAATAAAAATGGCGTAATCACAGTTAGTCTCGTCAATGATGGTTGAACAAGAAAGAATTAATTATGAAATTCGCCGACTGGAACGTGAAATCGAAGAAAGTACACACAGGACTCTCGGAATTTAACATCAAATGACGCCATCGAGACCACGCGAAAGAAATCAAGCTCCTCAAATAAGACTAGAATTTTCGGAACAAAATAAACTGAAAACGACCACTTGTAACGCCACAAACGTACGATGGTACCACACCACTGATGGGACTTTCAAGCGCCGTTCAGTACTTGTGCCGGGATAAACAAACTGACTCAAGAAGAAAAAGGGCTGTATCTGGCAGTGAGTCCCAGGAATCATGCGCAACAGCTACTGGGATCTGGAACTCCAGATTATGACATGCTCATGGATTCGCTGGAAGGAAGTTTCGCGCCCAAAAAACAAAGGAAAAAAAAAAAACAAAATAAAAAAAACAAAAACAAACGGAAATTTACAGAGTACAACTAAAAAGCCGCCTTAGAAGGAAACACGAAACACTCCCAGAATTGGGACAAGCGATACTCCAATTCGCTTCCCAAGCATATCCCAAGGCGCCAGAAGAATTACTCGAAACATTGTCGAAGGAGCAATTTATCGATATTTTAGCTGACAGCGAACTTCGGTTACGAATACAACAGACACGTCCTAAAAACCCATGATGAAGCAATTCATAATGGAGCAGAACTCGAAGCCTTTGTCAGAGCCGATCCTCAGCGAAAGGATTTGGGAAGATATGTACGAAACGTGACAATGTTTGATGCAGGACTAAGTGATATCCTGGAACGTAAGACAGTAGTTGTGGAACTCAAGACTTTACTAAAGGATTTGAAGGCAAAATCTGCAGATAAAAACGGAAGGAAGGGAAGATCTTGTTATAAGTGGGGAGAAATAGGGCATTTCAAAAGAGACTGTCCAAAAGTAAGCCCAAACAGTCGGAAAATTAGGCTGGGCCCACCCCAAGGGCCAGGGGTGGGACTTTGATTCCAGGCCTAGGAATATAACTGGTTGGGTAACGATGAAAGATGCTGGGATGTATCTTCCGGGATCTGTACACGGAATGGGTGTCAGCTTCTTAATAGACACAGGTGTTACGGTTACCATGTTAGCAAAGGGTGTCTATGAGAGGATGGTTCAGGAATATCGACCTCGGTTACATGAGGTTTCTGTGAGTGTTCTGTGTGCAGATAGGAAACCGCTAGAAGTAGTTGGAAAAGGAAAATTTACCTTGTCGTTCGGAGGGAAACGTCATGGGCATTGCGTTATCGTTGCAACGACGGGCTTGACAGTGGAAGGAGTATTAGGATTGGATTTCCTAGAAAAAGTAGGAAGCAAAATTGATTTTGTGAATCATAGTTTGGCTATTGGGGACACCATTTTATCATGTGATGTAATCAAATCAAATTCGATGGAATACGCTAGAGTTATGTTATCAGAGACAATATCGATCCCTGCAAGGCACGAATTGAACATTCCTTGTAAATCCAAAATCGTTTGGTTCGACGGGGATTGTGGAGCCAGAGGAACAGTTTATTAAAAATAAGCAACTTCTGGTTGGGAAAAGTACTTATTAGGGCTACATGCAACGATTTAATTCCTTTAAGGATCATGAACGTTACCGTCTAAACAAACGTTGTCCATGCTGAAACTATTGTGGGTCTTTATGTACTGGTGGATGACAATCATGTTGATAATGTTTCTGAAGATTTATTGGCTCAAGTGCAAACTATCCAAATGCCAGAACACCTGAAAAAGTTATCTCAAGAAACGAGAAAAGGTCTTACATCAGCCCAATGCAAGTAAGTTGACCAATTTCTATATACGTTCTTGGATTTATTTGCTAAATCAAAAGATGACCTTGGCAGAACCAATCAAATACGTCACAAGATAAATACAGGGGATGCAAGACCAGTAAAACAACCGTTACGTAGAATTCCGATTCACCCATGAGATGAAATTGAAGACCATGTGGAGAGTATGCTAAGTCAAGACATTATAGAGCCGTCAGGAAGCCCGTGGGCTTCGCCCGTTGTGCGGACACGTAAGGGAAATGGAACTAATCATTTTAGTGTCGACTATAGAGCAGTCAGTCAACTGACAATGAAGGACGCTTATCCTCTACCACGTATAGACAACTCATTCGATTGACTTGTAGGTGTATCTTGGTTTCCTAACTTGATTTAATGAGTGGATATTGGCAAGTAGAAATGGAAGAGTAAGATAACTAAAAACAGATTTTGTAACACCAAATGGATTGTATCAGTTTTGTGTAATGCCTTTTGGATTATGCAATTCAGGTTCCACCTTTGAAAGGCTGATAGAGACTATTTTGGCAGGTTTACAATGGAACATGTGTCTGATATATCTGGATGACATAATTACCTTCGGTAAAACTTTAGAGGAGGAGCTAAGCAATCTACAGGAAGTTTTCACTCGATTGCTACAGGCAGGTCTTAAATTTAAACCCTCCAAGTGTCACTTGTTTGCACACGAAGTGGTATTCTTAGGGCATATCATGTTTGAAGAGGGAAAAAAAGTTCTGGTAGTGAAATCTTGGACTACACCAACGAATGTGAAAGAGTTTCACATCTCCTGGGTCTTTGTTCCAACTATAGGAGATTCATAAAAGACTTTTTCGTCAATCGCTAGTTGTTTACATAAATTGACAGAGTCAGGAAGGGCGTTTAATGGACTAAGTAGTGCGGAGAAGTGTTTGAAATGCTAAAAGTTAAGTTGACAACAGCAGCAATACTCATATACCCTGACATGACAAAACAATTTATTTTGGTCGCGAAAAAGTCGTGGCATATGGAAGTAGGACACTTAAAATCAGAACGATCCGATTGTGTGACACGGATAGAATTACTTGCTATCGTGTACTTTGTGAAACATTTCAAGCCATAGTTGTATAGAAAACGATTTCTCATTCGAACTGATCACAGTGCATTGCATTGGCGCATGACATTAAAGGAACCAGAAGGCCAACTGGCCAGATGGCTTGAGATGTTGGTTCAGTATGACTCTGAAATCCTACACCGACCAGGCTTGAGACATAGAAATGCTAATGCATTATCAAGAAAGCCATGCCGACAGTGCGAGATACAAACGAAAGTTGAAAACATTGGAAACGACGATGAGAAAAACGCACTACAAATAGTTGTTTTGAGTACGTTATGTTCCAAAATTCATAAACAATGTAATCTCAGTGCGGCGTTAAGGACCTATCCATAGTTAGACAGTGGGTGACTGGTGGCGTAAGACCATGCTGGAATGAAATATCAGGCTAAAGCAATGAAGTTAAAAGTTTATGGGCTGCGTGATACCAACTTGAGTTCCACAATGGACTATTGTGTTGGAGATATCAAACGTGTGATGGTAAAGCGGGACGTCATCAAGCATTTGTCCCCTTAGAACCCAGGAAAAGTGTATTGAAATTTTATCATGATAGTAAAACTGGAGGCCACCTAGGGATTTCAAAAACTCTTAATACAATCAGGCAAGGATATTATTGGGTTGGATTACAGCATGATGTTATGGACTAGTGTAATGTGAAGTGCGTGCAAGGAAAAAGTCTCCAGGAAGAAGAGAACAGCCCCGATACAACTATGCAAGTCAGGAAGTCCAATGGATTGAATAGCATTGGATATTATGGGACCGATGTCAGAAACTTCACTTGGAAATAAATACATTCTGGCAATTGGAGACTAGTTTACTAACCGGACAGAGGCATTTGCACTGCCTAATCAGGATGCCATATCTTTAGCCAGTGTACTGGCTGAAGAGATAATCTACAGATTTGGCGTGTCCCGTCAAATTCATTCGGATATAGGGACACGATTTGAATCTGAAATTTTTCCAAGAAATATGCAGATTAGTGGGCATTGAAAAGACAAGGACAACTGCTTACCACCCACAGAGCGATGGAATGGTTGGAAGGTTCAATAGAACGCACGCTGTGATGCTTTCTGCATATGTAAATGAACATCAGGAAAACTGGGATGAACACTTGCCATATTTAACAATGGCGAATCTCACAGCTGTCCAAGAGTTTACAAATTTCACTCCAAACTTCTTGATGCTGTGTAGGGAAGTGACGGTTCGATTCAATATTCAATTTGGACGGCCACCAGATACATTTTCTCGATATACCTGGGTGGAAAACCTTTCGGAGACAATGCGTTTAGCTCATCAATTTGCAAGAACCACCTAAACGAATGTATGTTACTCCAGAACAGATTCTATAACAGTCAGTTGAAATGGGAACAGTTCCAACCAGTTGATTTGGTTTGGATGTACACTCTACAAAGGAAAACAGGACGGTCAAGTAAACTGCAGTCTTGGTGGAAGAGACCATTTCAAGGTGTTAAACGCTTCAGTGATGTGACATACCGCGTAAAGTGTGGATATAGGAGCAAATAGCAGGTGATTCATGTGGACAGAATGAAATCCTGTAAAGTCCGAGATAACAACGATAATGGGGATATGCATCAAAGTGATGATGATATCAATGAGCATGACGATGCTAGCTGCAATAATCGCGATGATTCATCCAGAGCTAAGGATTTACCTTGACCCTATCCTATGTAAAGTGCCGCGTCGGAACACCCGTTACCAACGACCCAGATTGGACGCCAAAGGCGACGCCCGAGTTGGTGGAAAGAAAATACGTTTTGGAACGAAACTTTAATGCCAAAATTCGTATGCGACACGATAAACTTTAATTGTGGGAATACAAAAGGGTGCTGAAAGTGAAAACCATTAAACTAAAATAGGGCTTATCTGAAATATTCGGCTGGATGTACAGTGTATGCCTATACATTTAGAACTCTTGAATTATACAATAGGGCTTACTTACGCTAAAAAAGAACTTTAATCGCAACTATTTTCCTTTTATAAGATCTTGTCAGGTTGAATATATTTTTGAAGCTTAAAAAATGCTTTTCTGATGACAAGAGGAATTTAACATTATGTTTTTGATGCTCATCATCACTCATACATACTGACAAACACCCACATCTATTATACATCTGACCAATACACACATACTGAAAAGCATGGTCCTACTGATGAACAAGATCACATACTGACCAGCACCCACACACTTTGTCAAAAACCTACGCAAAACAACTAATACATCCGTATTGACCAATATACAAATGTACTCTCCGAAGATGGCTTCTTTGGGCCGAGACCATAAGTTGTATTAAAATTAGGACAGTGGTACATAATTTAGTTATGACTACAAACAAATATTAAACAGCAACAAAAAACACAGAACCTTGTATGAATGTGGCTGAGACTATGCAAAATATTGGAATCATGAGAAATGGACACTTACTTAGCGAAGACTACAAAATAAATAAATAAATAAATAAATAAATAAATAAATAAATAAATAAATAAATAAATACATAGATAGATTGTCTTAATATGGCTCAGACTAAAAGCAATGACAGGATTACTAAACTGTCAGGGAATAGGGGAGATGTGAAAATATCCCCCGGAATTTATATTGAAATGACTGAGACTAAAAGTATCAATTACTTTACGAAACTGTCACTGACTGAATAGGAAAGCACAAACTTCGCTGACTATTGTATTAAAAATACCATAGCTTAAAAGCAATAGATGAAGTACGATGATGGCACACGATTTATTGGTGACAACGGTAGATCTAGATTATTAAAACTTTTTTACTTTAAGGGCACAGATAAATGTGATAATAATTTTCCGAAACTGAAATAAAATTTGGTGGAGAAAAAATAAAAATCCGGCAAAACTGGTAAAATGTAAAACAATGATTAATGTTTAAAAATGTTACAAGTAAAATGTATAACAATGATTAATGAATTGAAAAAAGGTTACACAAACATATTCAAAAAATATAAAATATATAAAATATAAAGATAATCATATTAGCTAATATACAAAATAAGGGTAATAAGTGCAACAAATGTACATGAGAATAAAGTCGATCTGAAAATTATACAAATGAAAGCAAATTAAAAATCTGGACTAAAGTACTAAAAACAAAAAGACCCATAAGAAAATAAAATATGAAAAGAAAATTTAAAACTAAAACAGACGAGTTAAAAAATAAAAATAAGTTACAATAACGCTGTACACTTAAAAATAAATTAATACAATAAAACCAAATGAAACCGAAATATATTTCAAACAAATAAATACAATTTGCAAGCAAAAGGTTAAAAATTCAAAGTAAATTTGTAAAACATAACTTACAAAGATTGTAAAGTAATGAAACTTAAGAATACAGATTTTAAACAATTTCCGTGTAATGGAAAGGGTGTTTGGATGCAGGTCTGTGTGCGTGTGCCTGTTGATTTATGTTTAATAATAATAATAATAATAATAATAATAATAATAATAATAATAATAATAATAATAATAATTGAAATAATAATAATGACAAGAAGAATTATAATAAACTTTATTATTATTAACAATAAGAACTACATTTATGCAATGGCAACATTTTTGAAAGTGTTCTTGGTGGCTTAGATGGTTTGAAAGGTTTTTGGGGTGGAGGGTTTCAGCAAACTTCGCAAAGGAAGTATTAATGCAATTAAACAGGTAATGCGATTAGGAAAATGATTTGTTTATATACACTTCAACATGCATATTTGTATATTGAAAATAACAACAAGCCAACACGAGGTGCCTCGGACTATTTTTGCTTTTCATGAACCATTACTTGAGAGCACTAAGCCTTCATTTACCTTGTTAGCACACCTTCCATGTTATAAACTGTAGCAAACTATAACTAATTTCTGTTGTTTAATTCCTACAGTAATATTTACAAGTTATACGCCTGGAAATTGTAGCCAGCGTAAGTCTTGAACAATTCAACAAATCCTATTTGCTTTGCGTGTTTATGTCTGTCTGTCTGTCTGTGTGTGTGTCTAAAATTGTATAAATGCCTTCAAGGAATCTTTGATGACATTATTTATTTATTTACACCACCATTTGAACCCACACCCTTGTGGTTGCAAGGCAGGTACGCTAAGCAATTAGCCATGACTCCTTTTTCTTCAGTTATATGGACTCAGATCACAATTAATTTTCCTATTTAGTCTCTACATTTGTTTATCAGTACAGAGCTTTCCACTTTGTCCAAATCAATGCAAATCATACGTTAATCTAAAATACCTTCAACGATATATTCACTGTCAAGTTCTTGTCATAGGTTAACCGGCATTTCTTTGAGAGGCTGGACTGTAAGAAAAGCAATGTGCAATGGAACACAGATTTCACTTCTGGATCATCACCAAGGCTTTATTACAGTCGCTGTGCACTGTTGCCGAAACACACACAGACAACCACACCGTAAGTTCAAGAAAAAATGCTCTAAAATAGACTGGGACTACATTCGTTGATACTGAACAGGCACTAATAATTGTAATCTGATTCCTATCAGACCAAGTTACTTATATTCAAGTTTAGTTAGACTTTTATATTTGCATGCCGCACCTATTTCAACTTTATACATGAAGTCCTTTTGAATTTTATAGCAAACAAGACATGTAACAATTGCCAGAAAGTGTGTAGTGCTGGTGTTCCACAGGGTTCAAGTTTTGGACCAAATGCTCTTGTGTGTGTGTGTGATTTGAATTTTTAACGTAGCTTTAACACTTTTTCAGTCATATCGCTACGATGTCTGCAGTGTGGAAGGTTATAGTGATGTCTAGCACTGGGGCATCATGCCGCAGACATGTAGCATGATGTCCCACC
>JAECUM010007424.1:0-41220 GCA_016617855.1 Megalonaias nervosa | reverse complement strand
GTTCTTGACTCGGAGTCCAAAGATAGCGGTAAATGTATTGACTTTTATTCTTCGTAGAAGATACTAAGCTGTGCTTCTGGACTGAACTTGACTGGTGTCGCATCCTAATATAGGTAAGACTTCCACGTGTCGCATGTTATAGTCTGGTTTCTTCAATGCTGGTTTTGTATTCGTTAGCATTTGCTATCAGCTGGAATTGGTGATAATTCTATTCAGTCCCATCCATACATGCAAGCCACTCGCAAATGCTTGTCTTGCAACCACAGGTCCAAATGTTAACAATCCATCATTTCTAAACTCTGCCATTATTTGATGTGTGTGTGTGTGTGTGTGTGTGTGTGTGTGTGTGTGTGTGTGTGTGTGTGTGTGTGTGTGTGTGTGTGTGTGTGTGTGTGTCACAAAATCCTGCATCCGGAGGATCGTTATTCCTTGTCAAATCTGTGTTGTTGATTGCACCTAGTGTGTCAAGTTTCAACACCACAGACTCATTGAGACGTGTACTTCTGGCTGTTTTACTGTAGGTATTAGATTATGTTGTTATGCTAGGTAAGGTCAAGTGTCCTTGCCGCTGATGACGGGTATTTGTGTTCAGGTACAGATCCACTTCACTGAACAAAGAATGCATGCAATTGTTGACGGGAGTCTAGATTCTTATTGTTATTTTTCAGAAAGTTTTCTTTAAGGTTCATGTAACTGTTATTCAGATCAATATAATTGGTTTGAAACTCGATAGAAGTCCGTCAGATACGACCGACTATGATTATTGGATCCTCATCATCGTACTTGACATGGTAAACAGGCTTGCGTCTTGGAACATATGCAAGAATCTCTGTGCATCATTATTTTAATACTTTCTCGTGGCTGCAAGATCGAAATGAGTTTTGACGTCCTTTCCTGCCTTGTCCTGTGGCGTGCAGGATGAATATGTGGCTTCGTCAGGTGTGTGAAGTGAATATATAGGAGTTATTCGGGGTCTCAAGAATTATTTTCCTGTCTTGATCAGTACATTTTTCTCTTCATTCAGTAATGTTTATTTGGGATTATATTTGTCGATGAGCGGATTTTTGATAAATTCTTTTCCTCGGGTCAGAGCTGCATCTTTTAAGGCAATACAAGAGTATCCATAGGTTTCAAGACGGGTGCCACAGTACGAAAGATTTATTTAAGTATGATTCCAAAACCAGGTCCTCATTCGTGAGTTCCTCGGAAAATGTAGTTTCCCGTGACTTTCCTTTAAAAAATAAAACGTTATGTCCGAGATCTCTTTTAATGCGAATCTAGACTCAATCAAAATAAGATTTACAGACAGGAAGATATTGGGGATGTACTAATTCTCGATGAATATGGTACGTGTGTATCCGTTTCAATCGTCAATATTGGTAGTGGCAGAATCTACTTTAAATGGAATGAATCCCAGAAACGGGCAGTTATGTTTCCCACCACGTAATACTCGATGACACCAGAGTACATAATCATCAAATTCAGCCCTTCATTCAAGTCGATAGAATATTGACAATATTTGAAAAATCGATTGTTTTCCTTGATGTCCGTGGCTGACACGAAATATATTTCCACCCAAACTATTAAACAAAATAAGGTTGACAGCGTTATGCTGTCGGAAACAAATCCAGTTTAGACAATGAGAATGCTCATGTCAGTCTATCAATATATGTGTGTTTTGTTTCGAGTGCTTTGCCTAACAACGTGATGAAAGCATGTCATTAAATTGTATCGACGATATGTAGACCATTAAAATCAGATCCTGCAGGATGTTTCGTGTCGTTCGTTAACAGCTGGGCATTGTATTTTCTTTCTTAATAACCAGGATTAGTTTTGTCCAAGTGTTCTTGTCCTTGCGTTTTTATTATTTCTGCCATGAAGTATCTTTTCTGCCGACGTTCAAAACTTGAGAAGGGAAAATTATTTCTGACAAACCCACTTTCCAAGGAGCTTCAGTGTGCAAGTGACGTGACATAACTTCGCAGTGAAATATGCGCTGTTGGGAAGTTCAGTCACTAGGTAAAGTCTGATCAAGTAAATTATTCATAGTTCGGTAGTTCTTGTGTCCAAAGAGACACCCGATGGCAAAGAACAACGATTCCCCAACATTTACAAACGGTTGATGTGACTCAAGGAGCTGTGACTGGAAGTTGAGTTGTTTCGGAAATTCTGAGACTATCACTGGGAACACAAGGCATGTATACAGATAAAAGACAAACGTTGAATTTTGCTGTTTCTTTCATGTCACAACAAAATCTTAACCATGCAAACGTTCATTTCATTTTTCTTCCTTGGGGAAGCTAGTGACCAGCATTTTTAGCATAGTCGGTGACCTCAGAATGATGTTCTAGTAAATGTGTGGTAGTCATGTGTTTCCATGAAATAGTAATACATACGCCAAGGAATCTGCCGGTAAACGAAATCAAAGAAATTCAGTCACTACCATAATCACACACACACACACACACACACACACACACACACACACACACACGCACACAACGCGACGCTGGCGCTACACATCGCGTTCAGTTCAATTGAGTTAAATCGTCTTGTGGAATCATTAATTTTGAAACACTATACTTGATAAAATTCCTGTTCTAGCTAAGTAATTTGAACTGGGACCTGCAAGATATTTTGACCATTTCCTTTTGAACATGTTGAATGACAATAGTCAGTCAAAGCTGCTGGAATCGTGTATTTGTGTATTACATGATTCTCTGTACAACTGAGAGGGTTGGTTGCATCACAAATGAAGATGATGATGATATGCAGAGACTACCACAGTGAAGGCATTACTTTCTATTGTGCAACAATGCTGTGCTGAAAGTTAATGTTGCAGGGCATAAAATCACTCGTTGTAGGTGACACCATTAAATTCTTCATCATTCAAATTTTAGCAGGCATGGTCACAGAATTTGTCCTTTTTTATCTCGGCAACCATAGTTGTATTTTTGGGTCCACTACTGGGCGTCGGTTCACTTTCCTACCATCTAGTTTGATTAATGTATATGCGACTTTCTGTGTCAAAGCAAACGACGCGATCTCGTAATAGTTCCAACACCGAATACAATAAATCGGCATTAGTGGTCACGTAAACAGAAAGGATGACACTGCGACGCTCGCTGGGTGGAACAAACTCCATGGCCTGTTCTTAATTTTTCGACGTCTTTGATAAGGGTTCCTTAATCGAATACGAGTTCAAAGTATTGACTATGATCCACCAATTCGCCAAACACAATTGGACATGAGTTCAGCAAACGTTTGTCTTCCTTCGTTTTGTTCCACGAGTTCCAAATCGATGTACCACATCTTGAATTGGTATTTCTCTTGGAGAGATACCCCATTGTTTCTTATTTCAATTTGGGAAACTCCTTGACGTAGACTGCAAAAGAAAAAAACAAACATTGATTCGAGCTGTGATCATTTTGGTATTGTTATGTGGTAGGATAGTGCCAGCTTTATGTAATCTTTAAACAGGTATTATTGACCATGAAAAAATGTTACACTCCTACTAGTTCCTGTCAATGCGTGATAAAAGGTTCCTTTTGATTATTTGTTTCAGCACATGTACGACATAAGGTAAACGTCAGTTTGTCGTGGCAATGATGGTACAGGACGAAATGGTAAAAGTTCGTCGGTTGCAGAACATTGCATTTATTCAGACCTTCGTTCTGGCGAAAGTGTTCGACTTCGATGTGTTCTGTCAGACGGTCAATGTAACAGGTAGGACATCGAATATATTTACACAACCTAGAGTAAAACCAACACGCATCAATATATTTTCCTTGAGATTCGTCTGCTTAGACAAGCGTTTTATATTTTTCCGACCTCCAACAAACTCTCGCTATGATTCAAAGGTTCTAATTCTTCCACATTCTAATCGTTGACGATGGGTCTAAATTCTGGGTCTGTTTCAAGCATCGATTGTATTCCTTCTACGACATTTCTACCTGAATTTCCAAACAAATGCCTCGCTAGAAAGATCTGTCGTGCATATTTTCCATGGTCGACTTAACAAGTATATGAGATATAGGTTGATGCTGGTAATGACATCGAAATTTTGAGTAAGATTTCAACCTGCAGGAAAGGACTAACACTTCATGATTTGTTTATGCATTCATAAGGTCCACAACTTGTCGCTTACAACAGTACTGGTTGTTACAATAGTGTATCTGATTCTCTCTAATTTATTTTGGCTCTGTCCGATTGTCTAACGTTTGTCCATAATCGTTTCCATTCTGGTGTATCTCTTTTCTCTACATTGGTTTTAATGTTTTAACTACCATGGGCTAAACATATGTCCTGGTCATTGTTAATCTTCACGATACACTTTTTGGTATTAGTAAATCTACACATAAAATTTGTTTGCGTTTTCCACTGCCTGAATGAGACATAAATGTGTTTCATACGATGGGGTTTTTTTTCCATCCGAAATGTCAAACTCATCATTAGATTGTTGAACTTGCTGAATTGTATCTATGATTTTGAAAGTGGTTAATTCAACAGGGGTACTAATTCGATCCAGACAGGAGATTTCAATCTGTGGTGAGTAGTAGACAGTTAGCACACAATATCGATCTCAATATTCTTCTTACCGAACTCAAGTAAGTCTGTAATAAATGCATTTGATTTCACCGAGACTTGAACTCTTTCAAATGGACGATTTAGGTGTAAGCGGAAGTTCAAAATGCCTAAAAATCATTTTCAGAGTCACTTGAATATTAAAATAATCCACAGGGGCAAGTGAATGATTTTCCTTCTTGGACGCTCATGAGTCTCTATACCTTGTGGTGGATGATGATAGTACTGGACACTGTTCAATTTTGTCCTCTTTAAAATCGCTATTGTGAACTTGTGCCAATCCTTTCTCGTACCTTAGATGAAAGAGAATTCGTAGCTTTCTTTCTGGTTTCTCCATGGAAAGGAACTTCTAAGAAAAGAGGTCCAAAGACAAATATTTAAGATATCTATTATCACTGTCAAGAAAAAAAATATTTTTCTCCAAAACGTACAAAGATAGTGGAGGTAGATACCAAGAAGGATCTTTCAGAAGCAGAAGAAATAGCAGAGAAACCAATTCCCTCTAAGACATTGAAAAGAAAAATTAAGAAATAGAAAATCGAGCAAATTTAAGAAGCAGTGGAGAAGTCCATGTTACCGAAGAAATGTAAAGTAAGACTAGTAGTAAAAACAGCAGAAGAACCCATTCCACTCAAAGGTGCTGGTCAGTATATTTGTGTGTTGGTCGGACATTGTCAGTGACTTTCAGATTAACTCTTCTCCTTAACCCTAGACCATCTCATAATGCCATTCCTGTTGACGTTTATAACATAACCATTCCCCTTGAGGCTTCACCGTCACATTACATTCAGTATATGGACATTGATAACATTACAATTTCTGTTGAGGCCAGAGTGTTATGCTAATGTTAAATATTTAGATTAATGTTACATTTTCATTGAGGCCAGATGGCTATATTTTCAAGATATCGGCCGTAAAATTAATTGATGCCCGAATGTCTCCCACTACTACTAAAACTACAGATTATATCGATATTTAGTCGAATGTGTTATTTTGGTCAAACTCACGTGAACTACATACATGGGAATAATATCAACTTGGCTGCCAAGAGAATTTTCTGTATTTAAACCAGATGTTCGGTCTGCAATAAAGTTTGTGAGGCTGAAGATCTTAAGCAAGGGTCTCACTGAGAAAACTACAACAACTTTAAAATGTTAAGCAAAGATTTCCTCGAGAAATCTACAACAACTTTAAAATTTTGAGCAAAAGTTTCCTTGAGAAATCGTCAACAGCTTTATGATTCTTTCCGACAAGTACGAATTTGTCAAGACCTTTGATGTAGCTTTAATTTGAACGTCATCTCATTTCAATTATTGTCAATGATTTGTACTAAAACAACATTGAAATCAAGTGTCCCATACGTCTATGTACAATCGTATCGAACCATCTATAATGTTATGTGCATATTCCACATGCAAATGATTTTTAACTTTTTATAGAAATATTTGAACCTATTGTGTTATTGCTGATGTTACAGTTTTCTGTGATAGTAAGAGTAGTCGTGATAGACATGTCAATGGACTCAAAACAGTGCTATTTTTACATTTAGACATTATTGTTGCTACCCTTTAAATGAAAAGCACCCTTTCTTTTTGATGATCAAGATATAAGCACTTGCTATGCCATGTCAAGGAAGTAGGAGATCAGGCTGTCATCGTAAGAGATTGGTCCATGCTTTGATAAAGACACGTTGCATGCATCATATCCTGAATTATGGTTCCTGTGTTGCATGATATCAACATAATAATCACAAAACTGATTAATGGCCAATTAAGCAACAACTAGAAAATGATTTACGCCCAGAATTCATTGTTGATGCAAAATATGAACGTATTATGATTATACTGATAATGGCAATAAATTAAAATAATAATGTAGCCTGACAACTGCCATAATTGTCTCAAAAATGCAATTTTAAGATTAAACTTTTTTCCATTCCCCTTGTCTTCATCTCACATATCTTATATAATGATGTGGACCTTTTATTTGAATACCCTGGCACTTTACTAGCAGCTAGTCGGAAACATGTTTAAGTGCTACTCAACTGTGGAGGTCCCCTCTCGCCCCTCCATTTTCCATTTATTGAAATATCCTTGAGGTATCAAATATTGAATAAAATCATCTTTTCTTGACCTACAAGCACTGAGCGCTTATAATTCTTTTAAACTCTCAGTAGTTAAGCGTTGGCTGGAATCAATTAGAGAATTAAAACCAGAGCCAGGAAGAGCGGCAAAAACTGTTACGTTTGACATAAGTCAATTATCGTGTAATCCACGGCAATCGCGAGTTATGAAATATGAGGGCAAACATCGATCCTTCCTCAAGGAGAAACATCATGTTTTACGAGGATGGGTAATAAGGACAGAATCTAAGTTGGCTCAGACGTAATTCTACAAACATGGCACAGAAATCGAGACGAGTCAAGCAACACCTGCACGCACTCAACGAGCAAGTGTTTCAGCGTCAAATATTGTAACTCGTGCTTAAGGTAATGCATCTAATAACCGCCCTCAACACAGAAGCGTGGTAAAAGAAACAATATGGCTTGCACAGAGGATCTTCATTTTAAACTAGGCTTTATGTATAGGTGGATAGGTGTTCTTATGTATAAGTGGATAGGTGTTCTTACACCGCATTTTGGGGTTCAAACTTGAGCTATTTTGTTACAAACAATTTAATTCTGATTTAGAAACTGGACAAAACATTTGTGTTGTAATATTTATTTTTATTAAATAGCGGGGAAAGTACCATTCTCAAATAGGCGAAAGGAAAGAATGATAAGGATAAAAACATGAACATTGCTTTATAAGCCCTAAAGAATTTCAAAACAAATCTTACATATCATAGCGAAATAAATTTCCTCATATTCTTTAGAGAATGCATTAATTTTGATCATTCTTCTAGTTTAAGTAAACATGCTGCTAAATATTTGAGTGCTTTCACAATTTTACCTCTCTGTACACTATGACTGTATAGTCAGTAAAAGTACGACACAGTCTGCAATTTTAAACTGTATATAGAGATAGTAAACTAGTGGCGAAGCACGGCAATGTATCGGAAATAGTGATTATTTTGAGAGATATAGCCTGTACCACAATGAAACGAACATATAGTTAATTCACAACTTTGGCTGCCAGCCTATAATACATGACATAATAAACAGAGTATAATACACAGTGCGCCATAAACAATATTGTAAAATACACTTATTTAAGCGTTGATATTGATACTTTTTGACAGCACATCTCTTAGTTTAAATGCAAAATTCGCACATTTTAAAAAATTTGTAATAAGGCTCTTTTTGAGTGGACATTAAATTTGTAAATTTATCTACTGAATGGTTGATATACTGTATCTCGTGGAGATATTTCCGTCTTAAATTGATATAAGAAGTACATATACACACAAAATGATACTCATCTTCTACACACTTGACATTTTCTTTAAGACATAATTTGCAAACTCATTGATCTCTTTCAATTTTAGCGTGTCTTCTTCGTTCAATGATCAAACAATGTTTTAAACATCGTAAAGATGAAATGAATTTTCTGAAAACGAAAGGCAACTCTAATCTTAAATATTTCTCAGTATCCAATAACGACTTGTACTGACTATAATAAACATATTTTGTAGAATCGCCTATTTCACTTGACCAGATCTGTAACGAGGAGTCAGACAGATGTTTGAAAATAGTTAGAGAACTGTTTTTGTCACCCATTTCTTGTGCTAGCCACGCATAACTAAAACAAAGAGATAATAAAATATTTCTTTAAACAAATTGTGAGAGTCCTAAAATGCAAGAACTAGTTGCCTGATGTATTTTTATCAGCATATGACTAGCTATAGCATGCCAAGGAAATGAGGACCAAGTGCCGTTTCCATGGATACACCGAGGCAGCCTACCAAGTGTGACCTGGGCGCATACTGAACCTGCGACTATTGGATTACGAACCTGACGCTCTTCCAGCTGAGCTACCTGACCTTCTCAATAAATGTGAAGATTTAATTAAAATATGTCTGTGAGAATTAACAATTAATAGTCTGCGTATTAAATAAGACTAGTGTATAGGGTGGGAATTAAATGAGATTAGTGTGTAGGGGGTGGAAATAAGATTAGTATGAAGCGTTGTAAAAAAAACAATTGTGTGTGGCGTGGAAAAATAAATTGTGGGATCATGTTATTTCATTGTGCTAGAAGAGAGTTCTACATCAAAACTTCAGTTTCAAGTTAAAAAAGTAGTTGTGTCTTTGCTAAAAGATAAATTATTTTGCTACTTAATGAATAAAACATTATCTTACAATGAATGGAGACAGTTTTATTTCTAACCGCAAAGACAAGATGCATACATGGAACCCTAATTCTTGGGTGGCCGAGTGGTCTAGGATGGCCGAGTGGTCTAAGGCGTTTGCCAATATAGATCTCTCACACATCTTGCCTCTCTGCGTGAGTTCGAGTCTCGACTCGAATAACGTGGGTATTAGAGAAGCTTTCCAATAGTTTCCCGAGAGTCGACGATTCTTCCAAGGGTTTCTCCTTGTGCCTCCTTCACCGAAACATATGCATGTATAAATCTATCATATGCCGAAAATGGAATTAAACCCCGCAAAACCAAACCATTGAGTGTTCGAGCATTTGATTAGTTTTGTTTGGTAACAAAAAATGTTTATGATATAATCCAAAATGAAGTTTCTGATTCATACGTACTCGTATCAACATGTCAGTTTATACCGATCAGTAATTGAAACATTTAGTCATTGTTAGATGTTTGCATCTTACATGATCTGCATTGAACTGGTTAGACAAGTATTTCGTTTAAAAAAAATGACAGAGCAGTTAAAATCCAATTCAATAAACATCCCATTTATGTAGAGAGCTGTTTTCATGTTTACCTCAAGACGTTTTATTTTTAAGACTCCTTTGATCCAAATTATTGAAAGCAGGGATTCATTCAAAAGCAGTTCTGTTCAATGTCGGGTTAACTAGGTAACTACATTTCAAGCACAACCATACCCATCCTTGTGGAATGTAATTCTGTATTGAGCTAAGTTATCATGTAGATAGCCAAGTCTGTACAAGATGGAGAAAAATAATGAGTGATTTATGATGGAAGGAGTGTCAGATCTCATTTCGTCGAAATAAAAGTTAAAGAAAAAATATGTTGCCAATAACATATTATATTCGACTATATATTAAAGCTGTTAAACTGCGTTAGTTCTCTCTCTCTCTCTCTCTCTCTCTCTCTCTCTCTCTCTCTCTCTCTCTCTCTCTCATAATGAACTTAACCTGAGGTATTATTTACTTTCAATGGACAACATATCGGCCTATACCATGCAACTCCTCCTGCATGTAACTTGTTGTGCGGTCTACCTATCCTTCTGGTAATTAAATTGTCCTTAATATGAAATATGCTTTTATTTTTATTTTTTTTACAATCTTAGCACTTTATTTGTAAGAGGCGTTGTGCTGCTTCATGAACCAGCATTCTGCAGATTACCCAGTCCTTCATATTTGCAAATGCGACGTAACCACTTACTCATGTGGTAATAACACTAACTTCCTTTTTCTTCTGATGGGAAATATCTGGGTAAGGTTATATAACTAGGATACATTTTAGATTTAAAAAATAGCCCTGCTGTGTAACGCCTTGCTATCTGGTTACGAGTATAGGACCGGGATACATTCTGTTTAAAAAAATAGCCCTGCTGTGTAACGCCCTGTTATCTGCGTAAGGTTTTATAACCAGGGTAGCTCTGCTGTCTTGATTAAGACATCAGCCTTGTTAAATGGTTACGATTAATTAACCAGGATACATTCTGGGTAAAAATTAGCCCTGCTGTATAACGTTTTGCTCTCTGGGTAATTTTAAATAACCAGGATACATTTTGCGTAACAATATCCCTGTTTTGCGGCGCCTTGCTATCTGGGTAAAGTTAAATAACCAGGATATATATATATATATATATATATATATATATATATATATATATATATATATATATATAAGCATATATATATATATATATCCTAACTGGGGTGTAATATGTAATATTAATAAATATAGCATTACTTTTCTATTTACAAAGCGTTTCGGCGATGTCTTCCGGTTAGCCATACGTAACGGTTGAGTGGCATTTTAAGTTATTAAACACAGTTATGAGGAGATCTTTTATTTCAAGGTATTTCATACACGATAATTGCCATCATGTGAAACTTCCGCTACCCCTGTATATTCTGCTACCGGTCTAACTTGCTTCTTGGCATTCCCGATGGCCAAGTTGATTTTGCTGAGCGAACAAAGTATGCAAGGACACGCTTGGATTCTTAAATGGAACAGTATGTTCCTCCTCTTTCCTACCGATCATATGGCATACTGTTCTCTCTCTCTCTCTCTCTCTCTCTCTCTCTCTCTCTCTCTCTCTCTCTCTCTCTCTCAACTGTTAGAAACAAACGTAGTTTTGAGGGGGGTAATTTTTATGTTACTCTGTTTATCAACGCCACCAATTATTTTCTTTTCGAGCTCCTGCTATATTTTTGTTTTCTTGAAAGATGGTGCAATTTTATACCTCTAACCGTTGACCTCAAAATGTTTAAAAGCTTTTTTTTTTCTTCAGAAATACAGTTGTTTCTTTTCTTGCTGTGGGTATTTAAACTATACTGATTTCTAGATGCGACCTAAAGGCTTGAGGTAAGGTTAAGTCGACAAAATCAATAATTTTATTAAGAATACATTAACTCAAACGTAATTTACCAGTCATATGTCTTAAATCTGGACTTAAAGATAAGTTGACGACAATAGCCCAGGATTACATATTTTACATGGATCTTTTTGTCCCAAGATACAGAAAGCGTGATATCAATAGTGCGGGGCTAGCAGCAAAATGAGATAGTATACAGTCCATAATCATACACAAGACTGATATGTTTCTCAAGTTAACGTTCACCTGCTGTTAGATAGTGATGAATAGTTTGGGAGTCATTTACAACTCCCACCTGATAGATTAGTTTTAAGGATGCAGCTCACACATGATAGATCAATTTTAAGGGAGCGGCTACAACTAAAATTTTGAATGAAGGTTAGTATTCTTGGTTGAGAGAAGCGTTTTGTCTCTAGTTTATATAGTGTGGGTCAGTACACATAGATTTCATCTATTTCTTTATTGCGCCAAGGATGAATAACGACTCCCATAAATAGGGAGACTCTGGGCCCATTTTTCAATTTGTTTGCACATTTATAAATCACAAGAAAAGTTCAGAAAGAATTACTGTAAGCAGCAATACAGCTACAGTTACATAATAAAAATTGCTGCTGTTCATGCTACAATTATTACACAGGAGAGTTTTACATCGGTGTACTAGAAAACCTCTTTCAAAGCTGATTGGACACAGCCAGATCTGGAGGCACGTTTATTTGCTTATTGTTTTCGATTGTCTCATCCTTTGACTGTTGAAACATTACCATCGGTCGTTAAAGCCTTTACATGGCCTGTCAAGTGTAAAATTAGTATCAATGCACCATTTAAAATGTCGGGCACTCACTGTAAATTTTTCTATTAAAGTTTCATGACGAGCAATGGCTTAATAATAATATTGTGTAATAAAATTTAATTTGATTTTATTTCATGTGGTTTCATAAATGTCAAATATGGTACTTAATCTTCGAGTACATACAGTTTTTATAAATGCTTGCAAGAACTGGAAGAGGCGGGTTTGATAAAATTACAAATTCATCTCACTCGAATTATTTGTACAGGAGGAGCACAAACAAATATTAAATACGAATACAAACAAAATCCAATTGGAAGACACGATTATAAATTGTAATAATTCTTCAAACGAGGAGTTCAATTAATGTACAAGTGTAAGCCTGGAAATCGCACATTTCAAAGCAAACAGAATATAAATGTAAGATACAAGCAGTGTTTGTACAGAAGAAAAAAACTGATAATAAAGCAAATCAAGCGCCTATAACAACTATAACAACTAAAACCACACTATTCATAGGTATGCACACCTTTGAAAATAAAAAGTGAAAGAAAGATTTAGCAAAAATATGCAAGAAATAGCTTTAATGTTGCATACAGACTAAACATCTAGATAACAAACTGATAAGAAAAATTTGTTAAATCACGATTAAGAAGAAAATTATGCAAAATTTACATTTGAAGCTCTATTTTGTAGACTAGGGTGATCTTTATGGAGTAGAAAAATGTATTCTCGTGAGAAAGGCGTATTTAGTAGAGGAAAGATAGGGAATATTAAATTAAGTATTTATAAATATGGTCTTCTTCAAAGAAAAAGGTTAAGCAGTATCAAATAAACCCACAGCAGTGTCAAATAAATCAACCAGCCACAAAGAGCTATCAAACATATAGATTAAAAAATACAAAATGTTATTCCTGTGTGTCAAGAAAGAAAATAAAAACGATCATGAACACTTCATTTCACATGTGCCAGAAGGTTAAAATGATAGCGAAAAATTAAGCACTGAATTTGAGTTATTTTATATCAACCATCGATATGATATATCATATCTAAAACAGAAACCAGACAATCTTAGTTGACAAATAACACATGCAAACACCACGAAGAAAACGGTTCTCTCAGACTGTCGCTCATTGCACTCAACACTTCATGTCATAGACCGGTGGACTCAGTTTTAATAAAATCGAAGTCTGTTTTGAATTGACATCGTCTAGCATCTGTATTCAAAACAATCAGAAGAATGAATCATTACACGCCAAACAGCAACTGACCACGTGACGTTGACCAAAAGCCGTCGCTTCAGAATGATTTATGATGCCATCGGCACTCAATTCAATAAGCCATTCTCAGTTAATATTCGTTGCTAGTGTATTAAACATTACATAAATGAGGTTTATCGGGAAGTGGATAGGGGGTCTTTTGTAATGTCGGACCCTGTAACTTGCTGTAGAGTAAGCATATACTCGCAAAACGTTAAGAGAATAAAGCTCGAAAAAGTTCATGTCCATACTATTTAATGAGTATAAGGCAAGGACAAAACTTCGACGGAATAAGCACATTTTGGATAAGAACAATATCAATGATTAGCTAGGCAGTGAATTACTGGACTTTCTGGAATAAATAATCTTGATAGTTCACTGAATAGACAGTGATAGACACGGAGAACGTTATAACCATGAAATTCGAAGTTATTCTTTGACGTTTTCGTAGTCGAGAGATTATTATGGCCACCTCCGTTTTAAATCATCAAGGTACAAATTTTATTTTTCTTGATGTTCTTGGTTACTTTCAACTGGGGAGGAGAATTGTGTTAATGTTTATGCTTTCTGTGCGAATAATCACAAAACACAGCCGAACATAAACGGTAAACTGCTGACATCACGCGGGATTCCGTAAGAAATCTATTACTTCTACCTGATATACATACATCTTGCTAGCCAATACGTTTGAGCGTAAAATAAAAAAAAACTTTCCTTGCTAAGAGTGAATAACGGATATGTTTCATCTCGTGGGTGAAAATCTGAGTTTTTCAACCACACGATGAAATATGTCCGTAATTAACTCTTCAAACAAATTTCTTTATACAGCTTTCACTGAATCATGGCATAGAAAGATATTTTTCTTGAGAAGATACTGGTAATTTAAGAACTAACGCACAATGTGTTGTGCATGAAATAAAGGGGAAGGGCATTAAAAAAAAATTTAAAAATTAATAAAGCAGAAAATACTTACTGATATTGATTATAAAGTTGTACTCTTTCTATATCAAACGATAATGGAAATACTACGCATCTTTATGGTGCACAAGTAATTATTATTTGCTTTAATGTTATAGTAAAGGTACCTATATAGTACTATATTAAGTTGGATTCATCTATCGAAGGAAAATGCATATTAGATTATACAGAGTTTTCATCGATCCCTCTGTTTAATGTGACTCGGTGTTACCCAGAATTCCGTCTGCATTAGAAAGATCGGAAGATTTTCATTTAATTGATTGAGATATTATGCTCAGGGCCGACAAGAGAGGAGAGGAAACCAGGGATATATCCCCGGGGTCAGGGCCCGTAAAGGGGCCCGGGATGAACAACACTTTTTAATTTTATAAAAGAAACATTTTGTTTGAACAAGAACTAGGAGAGTCCCGGGTGCTTCTTCCCCCTGGGCCCGTAATAGCTCTTTACGGCCTGATTATGCTAACAGTTATTATCAAATATATCATTCAGTTATTATCATTATGCAATACCCACTAGCAAACCATCAATATCTGATTTAATGAATTTAGAAGGATCGAACTCGGACGGAGAGGTGTTCCACTGAATAGAGTTGGTATCGTGGGTCGCCAATTTCCGTTATCTTTCTACGGCTCTGATGTTTAACTTTATCAGTCTAAATTTTCACGTTTTGATTTTCTGTCGGCTGCTTTATTTATATGATGGAGAAAATGAAAGTCATCCTATCTCTGACAGTCTTGCTTTCCAAAGGCAGTTATAATAAAGTGTGCTTCCAACAGTGTGACAAGCGGGAATGTAGGTGGCAAGAGCGAAGTAAAGACATTTGTCACTTGCATTTAAAATGAATATGTTTTTTTTTTCACTTGAAAATAGTCGGATAACTGACATTTATGTCCAAATTAGGTACTTTATACACCTACGGTTTGCAAATACTGAGAAGTTTGGATATCGTTTGTTGTTATTCTAATTTATCATTAAGACAGGACGTGATAAAAAGTATTTTAAGTATAATAAAAAAAAATGTACCGATGTGATCAGTGCGTGGTTTTTATTTTAGATCTTAACAGCAAACTAAATAACAACATTGCATACAGCTCTCAGCTACGGACAAGAAGCCTAACTGTAAATATTTGTAATCTTTTCCAACAAATTCTGGTCGAATAAATTTGAATCAATTGTAAACATAAAGAGTAAAGTGTGCCTTGACGGCCTGTTGCATTTCAAAGATACAGACAAACAGACAGTCAGAGTTTTTTATAATTTAAGGAGAATTTGCCTTAGCGCGTATCGTCACCACGTAGAATAGTCATAGAATAAATACAAATTCCCAGATGTTTTGAGACAATAAACCTCCATTTAGTGTTCATTTGAAGTAAAATATATGGAATCGGGCATGATTTATACTTCAACTCGTTTCACACATTTTATGTTTAATGAACACTCGTGTAAATTTGACTATCCAATTGATTACTGAAAAAGGACGTAAACAAGAACGTACCAATAAAAAAAAATGATCAAGATAAAACGCACAGAAAAAAGATGTCTTGAGAAGTATTGGTGATTCAGTGAAAGAAAGATCGGGTGATGGAGGAGGGATTGTTGAACTTCTTTATACATTGATAACTGCATTCATTTTCTTTCCGAAAGCAAACTACAGTCATATAGCATAGATGAGCTCTTTCTAGCGCATGTCATGTAAAAAGCGAGCGAGAGGAAACAGGAGAAGGACAAGTCTATTTCGCTATAACTTATTTTTATTTGAGCGAAGTTTCGAACGTGATGATAATATTTATTTAGTAATTTCCATACTCTTTTGGATTAAACTGTACCAATAAAACCGAATTTAGCCTAAAATGTAGGAACTTCAGGTTATTTTTTTTTATCTCCGCAATACTCGTACTTGAAAAGAAATACAATTTGTTTGGATAAAAGCAACTTCGATGTAAATGGCACGAACGATCTCATGGTCACGATTGACGAAAATTAATGCTCTTCACATGATTTATTGGAAAATAAAATTAAATTATAAATTAAAATCCCGATTTTCCAATACCATTCAAATTTAAACTATTACACGTTCAAATCTGAAGAATTTCTGCACATAGCAAATGCTTTGCACTTTATAATCCTAGCTTGACCTGGCATCAATACACTTCTCAGACAGAAATCTATACCTCCACGTCTGAAGAGCCTTTCAGCTGATGAGCATCTCGACGCAAGACCTAATCTTGAAATTTCAAATCGGCTAACATCGTCGGCTGGCAATAATCATATCGCCCTAAGAAAGATAAATTACTAGAAATCAGTTTCGTGACAGACGGGTTTTTGCTTAATCAAGTCTGATACACAATCATCAGACAAGCTGACATTCGATGAAACGGAGCCAGTCTATTATTGAGTACCGGGTACTACCTACGTCATTCTAATGAATTCAGCCGCTGCACTAGTCATCCATAAATATATCGAAGGTAACGAAAACGATTATTTTTCATTATTAGGCCAAAGTGTTCAAATTTTTATTTTTTTTCACGCATCTCTCGTTACTGAGTTTGACTCGAATGTAATTTAGAATTTGATAAGAAATATGGATGAAGTAAAAACATTTAAAACATAAATATGTATATAATTATAAACGATTGTCTTGCTTTTGTAATCTAATGCATAGAGATATTAATTTTGAGGACAGGAAAATGATATGTCATCTAGAGCTGCATCGTCTCAGGTTATGCACGACAACACCTTGCACATTTATAACAGCCTTGGATGCCTGTGCTAATATTTTCTCGTTCTCATGAATTTGCATAAACCTGGCAGTAGCTAACAACTGTGCTAGGACAGTCGAATTCAGCCAACCTGAAACTTTGGATACTACCAGGGTCAAGTAGAACTGAAACTGCAAAGGTCAAGTAGAATCATGAATATTTCTGAAGGCTTAGCAGTTATTCCCGCCCCACCCCCATCATATTCGAAAATCGACACATTAATTACTACAGTAGGGTCTAATTTGCTATTTTAACATTTAATTGAGATACATGAAAAATACTGTAACTATCTCAAAATTTGTGAATATTTATAACTTATGTATACAGGTGTGGATATATAGCTATTTTCTTTCCTTACGCTTTATCCAAAATTCGTACCTCCTTATGAAGTAGGACCTCTCCCCTTTTCGTGCCCCTAACTTTCTGAGACGCGTCCCTTTAGGACAATCTGATGAGAAATACGTTCCATTCCCGGAGTCAAGACCTCCCCCATCAGCAGAAACACTTGGATTGATTAAAGGAACTATTCTAAAACCCTGAATTTCGTCTGGGAACCCGCACCCTTCGGTTAGCTTAGGCAATCAGGATTATTGCTTTACCTGCCACAAATCTTTATCACACCCATCGAGGTCAGAATAATTCCCCAGTCCGCCTTTATTAATAACGAGTCTGAAAAATATCATTTTATGACACCTGTTTCAAGTCGACAACAACTTCCTAAAGTTACCGTCACCTACCGCTACATGACCTTACATTAACATTGCACCCTGGTCTGTTCCCAACTGTTAAACGAGCGATTCCTAATTAATATTCAATTCATGCCCCAAACATAACAGATTCTATCCCTCGCAGTCAACAATTTATTGCGAGACTAGCCACGAAAGAAAGCACTGGTTCGATAGATCTTAGTGTGCTCGGTTCCTTTTGACATTTTCAAATTAGGTTTAGATAACTAACCAAAAACCAAGACGAACTAAGCAGTGATTGTAAAATGTCCTTTTCCTTCTATCACACAAATTATTAATAATACTTCTTTTATGCAGGTATATTAGTAAGACTTCTACTGCACAGTTATATTTATACGACTTCTATAATACGGGTATCTTAATAACATTTTCGTTGCAAAGGTATCGTAATAAGACTGGCGTTACACAGATAGATTAATAAGACTACACGGATAGATTAAAACCGACATCTATTTCAAACAAATATAATAAGACTTCTGTTAAACCGGTGTCTTAATAAGATTTCTGTTACACAGGTATATTAAAAGGACATTTATTACACAGGTCATTACAGGTCATTACTCTTTGAGACGTGCAGAACATTGTTACTTGAGGCATACATTACACTGTTACTAGAGACATACAGGACACTGCCACTTAAGGCATACAGCACACTGCTACTTAAGGCATACAGCACACTGCTACTTGAGGCATACAGTACACTGCTACTTGAGGCATACATGAAATTGCTACTTGATGCGTATAGGACATGGTTCATTGAGGCATACATGACACTTTTGCTTGAGGTCTGCAAGACATTGCTGCTCGAGGCGTACAAGTAATCACTACTTGAAGGGTACTGGATACTGCTACTTGAGGCGTACAGGACACTACTTCTTGAGGCATACATGACACTGCTGCTTGAGTTATACATGTCACTGCTGCTTGAGTTATACATGACACTGCTGCTGGAGTTATACATGACACTGCTGTTCAAGACATACAGGACACATGTACCTGAGAAGCATAAATGAATGTTACTGTAAATTTCAGGCATTATTTTCTTCAGTTGGATTACACAAATTGAACGTTTAATTTTCTTTTTCTTCCTGATCATGCGCAGTGAAGGCGGCCAGATATACCGACAAGTACGCAAACAATTACGCAGCATTCGAAAGAATTTCCAGCGGCAACCTGAAACATATTATGAGAGTATATTTATGCGATCATAGGGAATGTTTTAGTATATGACATCAACTGCTGAGAAGATGTTTTAAATATGCGCATGATTGCAAAATTCATTAAAAAGCACTCGTGCCATAGTCATTTTATTACTCAGCCTACCTGTATCTAGCGATAGGCATCGTGTGCGCGATTCTGTGATTCTGCGCATTACGATTTGTTACTATTTTTATGCACTGTAATTGTTTTATCAGACATCCCACGTGATATGCCTGGAAGTCATAAATTAAATATAAATAATAACTTTCTAATCAGATGTCACTGTTTGAGCTTAGAAGCGTATGAGTATAAATTTGATAAAGAGAAACATAAAATATACCAAATCGTTGAGTTTCTCCTAGATTACATAATGCTGATGGCTCTAAATTTTAAAATCAAGAGTGCGATATGAGTTTGATACAATTAGAAATGGGTGGTCTCAGAATTAGATAATAAGCGTGTATATTACATTGAATCAAAAATGGACACATGCGTCGCAAAGGTCACAGAGGTTTAATTCACATTAAAGAGTTCTCTTGAAAGGAAACTGTCTATTAGGATGATTAAGCTAAGGGTCACGTGTCCGACAAGTTTCCTCGATATCGTATATGAGATAATCATATACTGGTCTAAGTTGTCTATTCCTCAGTACTTGAAATTTTTCTGTAAAATTTACTTTTCATCTCCCCATCTCTTTCTTCTTCTTTGCTTTCTATGCTTCTTCTTCTCGTTTGAATAATACATTTTAAAATACCTGTATTCACAATGGGTTCTTAGATGGTATTTATTTGCTATCTGACAATAATACAGTCAGCCAGGCAGTCAAGTTAGAGATATGTTCTTGTTCTATTGAGTACATTTACGTTTATCAGCCTTGAGTGCACTGCATGTTTGTATTTATTTATAAGGGTTTATCTTTCTAAAGTTGTTGTGCAACTCTGTATCTTAATGTTTTTGGTGCAATCGGCATCATATAGTATTGACTGTACAGAGGTGCCGTTCAACATACATACATACATACATACATACATACATACATGCATACATACATACATACGTACGTACATACATACATACAGACATACAGACATAAACCACACACACATACATACATACATACATACATACATACATACATACATACATACATATATACATACATACATGCATACATATTATTATATTTAATTTGTATTATTTGTTGGCTTTTCTTAATGATTATATGTTATGTTCATCTGTATTTTGTATGCATTTGACCTTTGTCCAAAATCAAGTTAATGGTGTACCTGACCAACGACATTAATTTTGAAAAAACATGTATATACGCCATTCTTTTTGCTGCTCATTTCTTTCTTTCTGTGAAATTAAATGAAAGTATTTAAAGAAAGATGTTACTTAAATCCGAGAAACTTTTCATGGCTAACTGGTATAATACTGACATTTTATGTCCATATTATAAAGTTTTGAATTTGCATTGTATATAGTATTTATAGGTTACTGCATTTGAATGGGAAAATAAGAACTCAATCTTTGGTATTGGAGTATTCATCCGAGAGAACGAGTTCATATTTTCCCATACAAATGCAGTAACCTTTTTATAATATACTCATTTTCAAATTCTGCCTAAGGCTTAATTAGAAAAAATACACTACAAGAAACAAAGTAACTGAATTTATGCAAAATAAATACACAACCGAGGTTCATCTTTACACAATAACGATATTAATGCACAAATAGCACCTCCCAGCGAACTTTTTTAACTTAGTCGCGCGCTCGACATCAGTTTAAAAAAGAAATATCGTTTTGGTCTACTTAAAAATGGAATTTAGAGTCAAATTGTGAATGAATGCGCTTTGCAAAAGCTTTTCCATTTGATCTGGAATGAATGGTTTTCTGTTTTGTTTTTGATTTTGTTTAATTTTGTTTTGTTTGTTTGGCCTTTTTTGTTTGTTTTTGTTTTGGGGACGGGTTTTGTTGGCTTTTTGTTTCTTCTTTTTTTCCGATTCTACTCAATTCCACTGATTATGGACTGGATTTATTAGCTGTGACAAAATTCCACACAAAGTACATGTGTCTGTGATTTGAGCAGGGAGGGACGTGTCTTGACTTAGCTGCATGTGTGTTTCTGTTCTGTCATTGAATGCTTGGAATCAGAATGTGGGAAAAATATGAACTCTTTCAATTATAATTATCAAAATACGCTTTGGAATATCCCGTTCATTTCATTTTCAGTGCAGTAAGGAGAATGCTATTGTAGTTGGAAATGCAGCAGAAATTACAGTACAATATCGCTGTGTGTAATCAATCTTTAGAGCACATGACATAGCTCATGTAATTCTGATTTGCAGAAATATGAAAGTACATTTTGAGGAAATTCAAGAAGCAAATATGTAAGTATATTTTTGCCATTCTTATTACCAGCTAAAGAAGATGTGTTTATGCCTTGCCATTTGCATGCTCGTTGTAGGGACCCCATTTATTTTATGGCGTCTATCGCTAGCCTAATCCGAAACATTGTATCAACTAAGTTAACGCCGAAAACTGCAAAGCAATTGGTGTGTGACAGTCCAGCAAGCCAGCGGAAATAAGACTTCTTCGTCGTCTTGGCTTATTGGCTCGGAGGCCCTTACTTTTCTACCAAACCTTCAGTTTCATTTGTTTCCCCACAAATTTAGTAACTTGACTTATAAAGGGTACGTCTCTGATAGATATGCGATAGCCCTTTCCCTCAGTATGCTTTTCTATGCTATTTTTATATACCCCACAGATCACTAGTCATAGTCTGAACAATTCCATTAACGAAAAGTTACGAACATATCTCCTAAATAGCTGTTTAAATGATCAGAATGGAATTTTCAATACTGCGTCTATTGTATATAGAATAAACCAAATGATTGTACATCATACTGTATGTTGTATAAACCTCATGATTGCACGTCATGCTGTATATATAGTATGAACCAAATGATTGTGCGTCATACAGTATATAGTATAAAACAAATAATTGTTCTTCATTTGGATAGAGTCATACTTTATACTGGCATGTGTTGAAACAAATTCTTTATCCATGTAGCTAAGGAAAATACATTTGTTTTATCATATCATGGTTGCGGTTGCAAAGGTTGAATAGTTTGTTGTCCAATAAGAAGTCTAAAATCATCCGATTAACATATTTTAATGTGAGGTTCAATATGTCTCTAATCATATATTTAGATTTCTGAATTACTGTCTATAACTCACTAGCCATCATTTAAAATTATATGTACCGATTTAAATATTACCAAATCATTTTCTTTATATGAAAAACAAAAGTAAAATACTTACATTTTCCTATCTAAAAAAAAGGAAATTTATTTTGGAAATAGTATGAACTCAGTTTAATCTTCAATTCAGCTTTTTGGTACGAAAAGCATACAAGGAAAGTGACAGAAAAAGAAAATGACACAACGCAATAATACAAGATTTAATATAAGCATATAAGCTCTTTTGATACAAATGTTACCTGTTAAAGAGTGAGTAGTTTTTGTCACAGATTTTACTAATACAGAGTGTGTATTTTTGTCGTTGCAAATGTTACCTGATAATGAGTGGGTATCTTTTGTCGCAAATATTTCCTGATAAAGAGTGAATACTTTTGTCACAAATGTTACCTGATAAAGAGTGGGTATTTTTGTAGTAGTAATAGTAAATGAGGTTTCTCTCTCTGAGACCCCCTACCCCTCCAAAACCCTTTTATGTTGACATTTTTGTCAGCAGCCTTTTCTAGCTCAAAATAATGACTTTCACATGATAGGCTTTTCTTGCATATTTCTGATAAAATATCTTTTGTCGGGGTAGGGGGTCTCAGAGATAGAAGCAACTCATTTACTGTTACTGCTATAACCGTCATGTTGAATTTAAATCTTTTAAATTAAAAATAATCAAAATATAAACAGTAGCGATGATGATCGGTCACCATATTTTATGATAATCATTTTCATACCTGCTGACTCTCACTGGCAGAATATCTGTTAAGATACTGTCAGTAATACGGAGCTCTCGTATTAAATCGTCCATATCATATTTTACGCCTCGCAAATAAGATTGTATCTGATCAAGTAATTTTTTATAAGTGATACTTGCTGTTTTACAAGCATTTTTTTTGGTCTCAAGTCGAGGCTCAATTTTTTTACACGCTGTTGAAAGAGAAACACCAACACCAGATATTATTAATAAAAACGGGTTTAATTATGCGCCACTCGAAATTATACTAGAGCCAGTCATTAGCAGTTGTAATATGATATTACTCGAAGTATTCTACTGTAATACTTGTAACATTGTTTTACACACCAGAGGTTTTGTGATAAAATTTGTAATATTGCATTAGTGCGTCCACATGTTGTTTTGGAATTTCTTCCGAAATATGATTGAAATCGACGATCTGTTTTTTCATTATACAATATTTGTTTACAATTTTTACACCATAATAAAAGTTTTATTACCAACAATTGAATCAAGAAATTCACGAAACATATTATTGTTAGGATCAGCTATAAAATCTCTGTACTTGTCATAAACATCTGACGAGGTGTCATCGTATCGTTTATCTGTTAGTACCTCATTTTTCTTTAACCAACTATAGGAATCAAACGTGTTTTCTACTTCACGTTCATACAAGTCTGTTTTATTTACCAAATTACCGTATTCTCTTTCTGTTTCATCAATAAACACTAGTACCAAGCTTATTTGATCCAACGTAAAATTTTTGAGAACAAGATGTTGTCCGATAATTGCGTAAGCGACAATGAAATTTATTAGCATTAATTTTCGGAGTCTGTCTCGTTCAATTGTGAGAAGACCAATAACATAAGCTACTTTTAACATGAAATTTTCGTATGGTTTCGTGAGTATTTTCTCAATTTCATTGTAATAATTTCGTAATGACAATTGTCTAGAGAGTTGGAGCGATGGAAGTGGAACATCGTCTTCTTACTTATGTCGTAATAAGAATCAATCTTTTCTTCCAACTTTGTTTGTTTGATTTCTTCAAAAATCTTTTCTTGCTCAACATCACTGAAATTATCAACTTCCTTGTCAAAATTTTTGATTATCTCCAGAGATTTGTTAACAATGATCCGATCGAATTCTGGTTTTTTACGTATCATTGGTAAAATTGTGTTTGAGTACACTTTAATAATTAACTCCGTATCCACTGTCATGCCAACGATTTTAACTAGGGTTTCTTTGTCATGGTAGTACATACCAAGATGTTTTAAAATATGTCGTTTTGAAAAACTATTGTATAACTCCTTGTTTCTTTTTATTTTAATTATTTTAGTTTCCGTTAGTTTATCAAGACGACTATGATTCTCGTTTATTCGTCTTTCTTCCAGTGTTCTTGTACCATAAGCTCGTGCTTTTAATAGATTTGATTGAATTATTGTACCAATACTCTCCTTGTCAAGCTCAAGCAATATTTTTTAAAGCAGGGTTTCAACTTGTTTTTGCTCTTCTAGACAATCATCAGGGTGACAATATCTGCTTATAATATCAAAGTTTTCTATTGCTTCTATTAATTGTGGTCCTCGCATATACATAACGCGAATAAAATTAGTCATATCTTCTGGCAACTGGGTGTTAAATGATTCAATGACAAGGCGTTTCATAAGTATGATTTTATTTACCGCTCGTGTTTCATCGCTACCATCATGTGTTTTTAAATCACCTTTATAGCTTTTAAAAATATTATCATAAAATTCTCTTACAACGGTTATAATTGGTGGTTCTGACATTTATTATACAACGTTAGATTAAATTTGATCATCAAGAGTGCATATTTGAAGTGCTGACAATCCTGGAAATGTGATTTCAGCTTCGATAACATAAACTCGAAAATATAAATACTTGTTAACGGTATTTCCTGTCGGAATTGTAAAATATTGTGTTGTTGAAATATACGTGTTCTCTGTGCTATATACTGTTACCCAGTTGATATCGTCGTTTGATCCTTCCAATCGCCAATTATAAATTCGACCAACACTAGAGTTTAATCGACCTCGCAAATGAAATTGCCAAATAGCAACTGCAATTGGACATTTAATTTTAATCCAAAAGTTTTCAACTTCTCCGTTAGTTGTCCATTCTTGTCAATCAGAGAAAGCGTGAGAGGATGATTTTCAGGATGATGTGTTGATGTGCTTACCTCAAACCCAACTCGGTTATCAGTTGCTTTAAAAAGTGTTGGAATATATCCAACATTATTTTTGGTTCGTTTTATACCACCAGACATACTATCAACGTACGCCTTATTTGTTAGATCATATGGGTTAAGTGGAACATATGTCATTGTTATTTTGTTGTTTCTCATATTTATGTTACCTGACATTGGTCCACCGGATCGTTTTAAATGCGGGGTGAGTTCTTCTTTTAACTGAGCGTAACTAATAGCATCAGTATCATTAGCTGGTGGTGAAGTTGTTGGTAATCCAGTTATTTCTGAGTTATTGCTCATTATCAGGTTACCTGTCATTGTGTCGCCTTTCTTATTAATCTTGTTATCGTCAACAGATTTTAGTTGCGCATAACTTGCAGCTTCTGTGCTATCAACATTTGCTGGTGGATACACAGTTTCCAACCCAATAAATTTTTTTACTCGACATATTAATATTGCCTGTAACCGTTCCACCAGTTTTATCAAGCTTGTTATTATCCACGTACTTCAACTGTAAATAACGTACCTCTTGGGTTTGATTTAAGTTTGCTGGTGGATATGCGGTTTCCAAATTTATTTATTTTTTCCTGACATATATAAGTTACCGCTTAAAGTTCCTCCTGTCAATGATAATTTATTATTGTCAACAGATTTTAATTGTGTATAACTAACAGCTTCTGTGTCAACAACATTTATTGGCGGATAAATTGTTTCTAAACCTAGTACCCGTTGATTTGACATCAACAAATTGTCTGTCGTTTTATCGCCAGTTTTTTTTTCTTCAAATAGCCTGATAAATCAATGTTGCCATTTGTTATTGTTGTACTTACAGCCGACGAATCTCCTAATGTTGTTCCAAATTTTGTAAAATAGCACATTATTTGTTTATTGTCTAACAATTTTATATAAACTTAGTTTATAACAGTGGCAAAGCTATCGTCGATATTATATTTTGACACAGAACGGCTGGTGCAACATAAACACAACAATGAACTTCCAGATTGTCATTATCTCGTTGTTGGGAGAACTGGATCGGGGAAAACAAATTTGCTGACGAATTAACTGCTGGGCGATAATTTTAACTACGACAGAGTTTATATTTACATAATTAATCCACAGCAGGATAAATACGAATTGTTAAGCGAATACAATAACAAGCTTCGTGATGATCTTGAGGCTGGTGAAGATATTTTTATTATTAGATCACCAGAGGAACTTATTCCAGTTAATCAACTTGACTCAGATGAGCATAAGGTAGGTGCGTTTGATGATATTCCACTTAATAATGAGGAGATGAATAAAATAAGATCTTATTTTTCTCTGTCACGTAATAAAAAATGTAACTCAGTCTATCTCGCTCAGGGATTTTACAACGTCGATACATTTATTAGACGAAATGCCGGTTTCTTTATATTATTTCCCGGACTCGACAAAGTTGACGTCAGAAATATTGCAAACGAGCAATGTGGCGACGTAACAAAAGATAAATTTATTCAACTGTATCATAAGGCAACGAAAGATAAATATAATTTCTTTTTATTCGATAAATTTGCACGTGTATTGAAAAGTACCTAGTGTAAAGTTTTATCAAACTGTTATTGAATAATATGGATAACCGAGCAAAGTACAGAAAATATATAGGAGATCTAAACAAAATTGCTCAGTCTCATGCAGAATTTAAGAAAAAAGTCCAAGAAACACGGCGTGGACAAGTAGTTGCCGCAGAGGAATCAGCTAGAATTTTAAAACCAGTTACTGAGGTTTTACTTGAAAAACAACCTGAAACTTTACAGCCATCGGAAGAAGAACTTAAAAAATTACAGGAAAAAGGTTTACTTGGATTAATTAAAGAACAACAAAAAACCGTTACTGCAAGATCTGATGACGAAAACAGAAGAAGGTTGGCTCAGGCACTTACAGATTATATAATTAATCCTGGCAGAAGACAAACTGAGATAGATCGGTTGATTCGTGATCCGTTAGCGTTTGAACGAAGATTATCGCATAGGATGATAGTTGAGCCAGCGGGAAGAAGGTTGGATGAGATGATGAAGATGATGGAGGATATTAAAAACAACAACAAGAAACGGAAAGTAAAGCTGATAAACCTTTAAGGAAGATGTATGAGGAAGAAGAAGCTAAAAGAGAAGCTTTTAGAAAAGAGCATGGATTGGATGTTCAGTACAGAGAAAGATTCAAAAATGCTCCAGAAAGTATAAACAACGAAACGGAAGATTATGAGTATAAGTCGTTCGACAAAGAACACAATTTCGAGGATTCAAGAATACGTGAGATTTTAAAAGAAGAATACAACGCTGATGAAAAAATTAAAGAGTTAACGGAGTTATCGGAAGAAAATCAGAAATATATCAAAGAAGTAGCGCCAGAAAAAAAAAGGATACCACGAAAGTATAAGAAAATTCCGACACAGTATTTTCGCCAATCTTTACATTAAAGCCATTAATCAAATAAAGCAAAGCAGGTATACTCACCACTCTAACGTTTTGAGCACCAAGAAAACGAAATAGATGAAAAACGAATACTGGCCATGCCACTTGTGGCGCATATAGCCGACTCTACTGCCAGACGAGCTGAACTAGAGTGGTTAATTGATAATCCACATAAAATCAGAAAAGGTTACAGTCAACTGTGACGGAGAGTCAACAAGATCCAGTTATGGCAAGTAAAACAAAATTTGAGTCAACTGTAACAGGGGACATTAGTCAACAAGAGGTTGTATCAGATATTGAGCGAGAAAGAAAACTTTTTCTAGAGCGAGCGCAAGTTGAAATAACAGATCAAGAATACGATATTTTTTTAGTAAATCATAATATTAACTTTGATAATATTGAAAATTGGGAAGAAGACGGATAAAATGCACTAATTAAAAAGCTAGAAGATATTATAAATGCCGGTGTAAGAGCTTACATGAATATAAAAAGAGCTACAAAAATTGAAGATCTTTATAAACATAAGAACGTCTTAAGAAATAGAGTTATTGCAGGTGTTTTTAATGATGCAGTAATAATATTTAAAAATAAACGTAATGAAAGTTATAGCTTTAAAGAATGGTTTGATTATTACGATAATCATCGCAGTAAACAAAAAAAAGTTGGAACTGGAGTAAGAGTATTTACATTAACAGCTGATATGATCGACAGATTAATGCTGTTGATATCCTCGAAAGAAGCTGGAAATGTTGGTGCTGAAATTAACAATGAAGTAGTTGATATACTTGATCATTTAAGATCGAAAGAATTACTAACATCGGACGAATACGGAATTTTACACCGCGATATAATCGCGGGCGATATAAAATTATATAATCTAAGAAATAAAGATGTCAACAACATTATTACTCGACTCAAGCACCACTGCAAAAGATAGTGCAAATTTTTCAGTGAATTTTATTCCGCCAATACAACTGGATCCTGAAAAAAAAAATATGAAATTGGACTAATTTCCTGCACGGTGTGGCATTCTATGGCTAACATAAAAATTAATGTTAATGATGAATTTACATTTCAACCGAAATTGTCGTCGAGGATAAAATTTACAATTCCACAAGGTGCCTATGATATCATTGATATAAATAAGAGAATTAAAGAGATTTTTGCGAAAAACAACACGGTGGAAGCTGACAACTTTGAGCTGACCCCAAATTATAACACGTTACGCGCTAGAATAACATTAAAGAATAATATGATGATCAATTTTTCATCGCTAGCATGCATTGCGTCACTGCTCGGATTTTATCATCAGCGGTACGGATCAAATACAGAACACACTGTAACATATGACGGTGATCTGCCAGTAAATATAACTGACGTAAACACAATATTAATAATTTGTTCTATTGCAACTGGATCTTACCCAGCTAAAGGCAGTAAAGGACAAACAATATACAGTTTTTCGCCGGACGTTCCGCCGGGTTCACTTATGCAAATTAATCCACGGCAGGTCGTTTATTATCTGATAAATGTTGAAGATCAAATAATAGAAACAAATATGCAATTGACGGATCAGTCTGGACGCCAGCTTGATCTTAACAATGAAGTTATTACTTATTACCTACACCTACGAGCGCAAAAGAGTTTTGTACAATCTCGTTGTATAACATGAGACAAAGAAAAAAGTTTACAGAAGAAAAATAGTTGGAGGATTTGTAGGAAATATATTTACTAAAATTATTGAAGGTGCTCCTGCGGTAGCGCATAAAGTTGCGCCAATTGCACTGGACGCATCAAAAGCCTTTGCGACTGGAGCTGTACTTGCCGCTGGAACTGCGGTGGGACAAAACAAATAGCTGATAAAATAAAAAGGCAACAGGCCAGAAATAAAACAAGTTATATCAGAAATCGCACTAACGGAAGAAACTAAACGCGCAATGATAAGGACAACAAAAAATCTTTTATCGCCAAGAGGAGAGCAAATTATACAAAAATTAATATCTAAGGCAACAGCACCAAATTTTATATAATCTAATGAGTAAATAATGTCTGTTAAAAATTATCTCGACTTGGCGAAGACTTATGACGTATATGATGCAGTAACAGAATTTGAGTATGTTGAATATCTCGACGAAAATTCTAATGAGCCTAATAAAGTTGGCGTTAGAACATTTAATACCGCGACGAAGATGTATTTCTCTTGCCTCATAAAGCAATGCTGGAAATTCGTGGTCAGATTATGACAGTAGCTAATCCACCTGTTGCAATTGGAGCTGGAGCGGAAATAGCTCCCATAAACAACGGTTGGAGCTTATTTAAAAGTGCCAGGTATCAGCTAGCAAATCAAACAGTGGAAGATATTTCAAGTCACCTACAAGTTGCAAGTACAGTACTAAATATTATTTCGTTTAGTGACGATTACTCTAGATCGACTGCAACTAATATGATGTGGTTTAAAGATGCTGGAGCTGGTTTAGCTGCATCAGGCGAACTTTTTTCAAATGTTATTCTTATTTACGGCGCTGATACAGCTGCAGATCTTATAGTTGTAAGAAATTTTCTTACCGCTAATGCTGTCAATTTTAGTATAGCCCCACCAGCTGCAGACGCTAACGCAGACGCTACAAGAGTTTCACTTACTGCTGCTTGTAATAATCTTGGTACAACACCACCAGGTGCAGCTATGGACAGTGTTGCAATGTTAGATCATATAAACAACGCAATCGGTTTAAAAAATATACGTTACAATGAAGGTTATGCTAGGAGAAAGGCGTTAGCAGCAGGATCACGTCAAATTACAATGATGCTGCTGTTGAGTACAATATTTGGATTTTGTCGCGATTACCATAAAGTGTTTCTTGGAGTTAAAAACACACTTATTTTAGATCGGGCAGAACAAAATGATTGTTTATTTCGAGCTGGCGGTGTTGATGTACAATTTATTATAAACAAACTTGCTTTATGGATGCCACGAATAACACTGTCATTTACAAAAGCAGTAGAATTAAATGATATGCTTCAAAAATATACAAAGAAAATTTATTTTCAGCAACATAAAATATATCAAACAGCAGTTCCAAATACTACCGACTACACATGGCGCGTCACAGCAACATCAAGCGAACAACTACCACAACAATTATTTGTTGCATTTCTGCGACAAGGGCGACGTGGTAACCAGCAACGAAATAGCGCAATATTTGATAACGCTGATGTTAGGAGAATATACGCCAGGATAAACTCCAAGCAGTATCCAGAACGAGCGATAGAATGCAATTTCGCGGATGACGCTAATAAAAATCTTACTTGACCGTATATGTATCTCATGGACACAGTGCAGAAATATCAGGACGTTGGAGATGGATCTCAAATATCAGTAGAGGAATTTCGTACACTTTATCCAATATTTTATTTCGATGTTAGTAAACGCAACGAGCGAGTTGTTGATTCGACAGCTGATATTGAAATTACCTGGACATTAGGTATGGTTCCAGATGCGTTGTACGTTTATGCGCTGGTGATCAGCGACAGATTCATAACAATTGACTCTGTCGGAGGTAAAATCACAGTCCAAGTTTAATATAACTCTCTTGATATATGACAAAATACATCGACAAAGAAATATATTTGACTGACGGTAAAGTTAAAAAATTAGCGGCTGCTATCACTAAAAATTAATTCATCGACAACGGGCGGTACTTTAACAAAATTAATGCTAACTAAAACACAGATAAATAAATACGATCGCGGTAAACCGTTTGTTTTAAATTTAAGAGCGTCGCAAGTAACTGCAATGGCCCACCGCATTGCGATGGAAGGCGGTTTTCTTGGGCCGGCAATAGCCACAATAGCCAAAACGTTAATACCTAAAATTTTGCCTTTACTTGGTACATTAGGATTAGCAGCGGCATCTGGCGCAGTATCTGTCGCAACAAAAAGGCAGTCTCTGGAAACGGTATAAAGAAAATTTTTGTCTAAAACTTTAATATAATGCCCCGACGAAAGACAGCTATAAAGAAAAACAACAACGAAAAAAAGACGCGATCGCGAAAAACAAAAAAAAGTGGATTTATAGGACCATTACTCGCGTGAGTAGCGGGAAGTCTGTTGCCCAATCTGCTGGGGATAGGTCGAGGACTAACATTACCAGGAACACGCCACCGTTAAGTAACTTCGATATACTTGATAGGCTAAAAAAAAAAAAAATTTCTACGGAGTTTATTCCAAAGATGAACTTGACAATGCATCAGCTGGTGGTTCGTGTGTGACAAATATACAAGACTTTAACGACGGATCTGGTACACACTGGGTAGCAGCTTACAATAACAACTAGTTTGATTCATTTGGAATTCCTCCCAGTGATATAGTAAAAAAATATATCAACAAAAAAATATAAAATAATAAATTATTCGTCTAATCAAATTCACCCAGTTGGAACATCGTCTTGTGGATACTATTGTATAATGTTTATAAAACAAATGTCCCAACCTAAATTTAATTTTTTTAAATTTATTTTACAGTTTGACAATCACCCTTCTCACGTTAATGATGAGATTGCAATTAATTTTATCTAAACTAAGGAATATGTCAACATATTGTCTCAAATGCAAAACTAAAACAGAAAATAAATATGAAACAACAGAAAAAAATAATAATAGGATAATGCTAAAAAGTATTTGTGCAATCTGTGGAAAAAGAAGAAGTATGTTTTTAAAGAAATTATCCGGAGCTGGAATGTACGACAAGGTTATTTTAGTAGATGATTAATAAATAATGATATGCGAGTGTGATTGTGATAGAGATCTCTGTCTGGAGCAAAATAAAATTGTTACATACTGTCAGAAATGCAACAACAGAGAAATAATTGGAACAGGCATAGATATACATAAATTAATTGGCAAGTTACCGAAACCAAAAGGAGGCTGGACATTAAATGGCCATAAATACACTGGACCATATAATCCGCTAGATAAACAACTAGATGAAAGTGATAATCCGCTGCCCAGACAAGAGCCTTATAATCAAGTTGATGCAATGGCAATGCGTCATGATATCTGCTACCGTGATAACGAACAAGATAAGCACGGCTATGATAAGATAATGCTAGATGAACTACGCGATATGAAACCTGTAAATATGAGAGAACGATTTGATAGAAAGTTAGTTCAAGGAATAATAAGAACAAAATATAAGTTAGGTCTTGGAGAAGAACTGTATGTTGATCTTGCATCAGAGCTACATAAACCTAAAAAAAATGTTTCCTAGACGAAAGGTTGTCGCAAATGCCGTTGATGATATCTGGGCAATAGATTTAGTAGATATCTCAAATCTTACTCAATTTAACGATAACAAAAAATATCTTTTTAACATTGTAGATGTTTTTAGTAAAAACGCGTTTAGTGTACCCGTTTCAGATAAAACAGGAACATCGATAACTGATGCGCTAAAACAGATAATAACAAGTACGGAAACAAAACCAAACAAAATTTGGACCGATCACGGAGCGGAGTGTCTTAATAAAACATTAGAGCAATTTTTAGAACAAAATAACATAAAAAAAATATGTTACGGGAAATGAGGGGAAAAGCGTTATCGTTGAAAGATTTAATCGCACACTAAACGAGCTGATACATAAACATTTGACAGCTAAAAATACAAATAAATATATTGACGATCTACAGCAGGTTGTTCATAAATATAATAACACGAAGCACAGATCAATAAAAATGTCACCAAATGATGCAATTAAAAATCCGATTCTTGCAAATGAAAACATGTACCGCAGACATAAATTTAAATTTGGTGATAAAGTTCGAATTTCTCTGACGAAAAACAACATTTGAAAAAGAATTTACTCCAAACTGGAGCGAAGAAGTATTTGTTGTTGATAAAGTTTTACTGACAATACCGGTTACCTATGCACTAAAAGATTTATTGGGTGAGCCTATAACTGGTAGTCTTTACGAGCAGGAACTGCAAAAAACTGAGCAAGATATATTTGTTATTGAAAAAGTTATCAGGAAAGAAAGGCAATAAAAGTTAAGTTAAATGGAGAGGATACAGCGATAAATTTAACAGCTGGGTTCCAACTAAATCTATATCGAAATAATAATATTGTCATAAATTTGCTCGTATTGTAGCAGTACAGATTTACATTTAACCGGTCTACACAACGATATTAAATGTAATTTTCTTGCATTATCAACTGGCATTAAAGTAAATATTTTAACAAAAATAAAATCGTATTTTATGCTCCTTTGTTGGTCAGCAATTTTCACATTAAGAAAAGGTTTAATAAGTTGCCAAAATATTTGTTGCTCGGCAACAGTAAAATTAAATTTTATTATTTTTTGGCGATATGATACTTAACAGTATATAGTCCAGTTGTCGGTCTGCCGTAATTTTTTTTATCAACCACGTCCACGATCTCGTCTTGTTCATCGTCATTGTTAAATAAAATGTCATCTTCTGTATAACCAACCGAGTCGTGTTTATCTACGACTATAGCATCTCCTGCTGTAAAATTATCGTCCGCGATTATATCGCTGGCGTAAATATCAGCAAGTCGTTTCATCAAGTCCATATTATAATATATTTTCATCTAATTTATAATAATAATAATGACTAACGAGATAAAATATCATCAGAAAGTTAATATATTAAATTATGGAGAATTAGGAGAAGCAGTGCGAAAATGTTTGTCAGGATATAGCTTTTATTCTGTTGACGTTATTGTTATGCAAGGTGATTCTGATAAAATTTTGCTAACAGCGGCAGAAAAAAATAAACTTAATGACAGAACATTTATTACACTAAAACTTAACAAAGATGATGTTATTGCGTTTGCTCACAATTGCTTAACTAAAAAGGAGCTAGAAAATATAATTAATCGTCGTATTTGAAAATAAATCTCACGAAGGTTGATTGTGATGTTGCCGTATTTGTTATTCCATCTGCAACTTTCTTGACTGTTGCTGAATTTATCTTAAAATATCTTGCTGCAGCTGTTATTGAAGGAAATTTTAGTTCCTCATCTGTTTCAAGATTAAACGAAACAATAGGTTTAATTTTACTAAAATTATAATTACCTGTGTTTCCTCGTCTGCTATTTTCTTTCAGCGTGACAAGTTCGAGGTTTTCTAGACGATTATCTGTTTTAATACCGTTGACGTGGTCTATCACTAAACTATTAGGTATAGATCCGTTAAACGTTTCGTAAACAAAACGATGTGATAAATAATTAACTTAATCGGTTAGTGTTCCTCGAACTTTTATTGTAAGATAGCCGTCTTCCCTATTTTTCCTAATACTTTTTTGTTTGGATATTTCGAATAATTCCTTCATCATTCGCCTCGTAAAAATCGAACACGGGATGAGGTTGAAATTCGTTTTGTAAAGACAAGTTTTCAATGTTATCATCAGTAACTGCGCCGTTGACATGATATACTCGCTGTCCTTCTGGAATTTCATCAGAAAACAATGTGTAAAAAAAATCTTTCCTAAACATTTCAACTCTCTCAGCATTATCACCTTTAATGCTTATCATCATTCCAGCTGGTGTTGATTTACCAAACTGTTGTCCGTATTCGACGTGTATCACCGACCCTCACATATTTCCCGCGTATAAGTTGTACTTGGGAAGAACGTAATAGTACTCTTACTCGCTTGCGCTTGTCAGATTTTGTGTCATTATACTATAATCATTTTATATCTTTAATTGAGTGTTTATACTGGCGTGCGTAGTGCGGTGAGATTTTGATCAAACAATCAATTAAATATATAATATTTCATTATATATAACAATGCTGAAGTTACGTGATATAGCCAAAAACAGCCTTATAGGAGAACCTAGCCACCGCTTTTGCGGGATTTGATAACAGCTATCTGTTTGATAAACAAATCTTTTTAGCAAATTTTAACTCTACAAATTTGTTTCATCTTTTGCATCCAATTGTAACGCGAGAACTTGCAGTGCATAAAAGTATCAAGCTAATAGTGCAGTATGTTATTTTATCAAAGTTACATCCACTTCAAAAAAATATACTTGATATAATCTTTGAAAATGCAGATTTCACCAACGAGATTACCGAACCATATTTAACAGCTAAATCACGAAAAATATTAGCTGGAACAAATATTTCTTAGTAGCTGATGAAATACATCAAGAAATAAATAAAAAAATTGGAGGAATTTACTGCATCAGGATCAGGTTGGAAATTTGAAATGATTAAAGAAGTTTTATTTCACACAGTGAAATATAACGTACTTCGCGGTAGTTCTTACGTTGATCTCTCTCAAAAAATTAAAAACAAAAAACGTTGCATAAACTTAAAGAACTTTGATAATAGATGTTTCCAGTGGGCTATTCTTTCTGCGATGTTTCCAGCAGAAAAAAATGCTGATCGCGTTGACAAGTATTTTAGTTACGTATCAAAATTAAATTTTAATGGCATTGAATTTCCAGTTGCAGAAAATAAAATACCAAGTTTGAAAAGCAAAATAATATTTCAGTTAATATATTTGGTCTTGACGAGCGTGAAAATGTTTGTCCAAGGTATATTTCAGAAAAAGCTTCGCAATCGACAATAAACTTTCTATTTTATAGGAATTATTACGTTTGGATAAAAAACTTTAATGATCTAGTTGACAGACAATATAATAAAAATAAAAATAAGAAATATTTCTGCTACCGTTGTTTACAAGGTTTTACTAAAGATGAAAAACTGCAAGAGTATCTTAAATACTGTGTTAATGTTCAAAGAATAATAATGCCAGGAGAAAAAGAAAAAGTATTAAAATTCAAAAATTATAATCATAAATTAAATATTCCGTTTGTAATTTATGCTGATTTTGAGTGTCTACTTGTTCCTGTGGCAGGCGCAGAAAATGATCCAAATAAATCAAGCACCAGAAAAATACAACAACATGTTCCCTGTGGAGCAGCTTATAAAGTAGTTTGTTGAACTAACGATAATTTTTCAAGTACAATAAAATTGTACAGATGTAAAAATGGCGAATCGGAAAGTCCTGCCGTGTGGTTACTAAAAACTTTAATAGACGATGTTAATAAAATTTTCAACATATTATCTGAAACAGCTCCCATAAAAATAACATCCAAACAACAACTTGATTTTGATGAGGCAGGTAATTGTCATATCTGCGAGAAAATTCTAGATAACGATAAAGTGCGCGATCACTGTCATCTAATCGGCCAATATCGCGGAGCAGCACATACTAATTGTAATTTGAAATTTCATGCGCCAGATTTTATTCCTGTCATTTTACATAATTTTCGTGGTTATAATAGTCATATCATTGTCGAAACATTTGGCGATGAGGAAATTAAATCTAAACTATAATTATATAATATAATAAAATGTATTCCAAACAATTTTGAAAAGTATATGTCAGTCACGCTTGGCAAGTTACGTTTCATCGACAGTCTGCAATTTATGGCAGCACCATTAGATGAGCTTGTAAAAGGTTGTAGCAGTTTCAATAATTTAAAAAGTTGCTTTGGTGGAGACTACGTCTCTCTCACAAAAAAGGTGTCTTTCCGTATGAGTATCTTGATGACTGGAGCAGATTTGATGAAACTTCTCTTCCTAACAAAGATAAATTTTACTTTCAGTTAAAAAATGAAAATATTACAGATGACGAGTACAAATATAAACAAGAAATTTGGAATAAATTTGTTTGTAAGACATTTGTTGATTATCATGATTTATATTTGAAAACAGATGTATTATTACTAGCAGATGTTTTCGAGAGTTTTCGTAAAGTTAGTCATGAAAATTATGGATTAGATCCATATTGGTATTATTCTGCGCCAGGATTGTCATGGGATGCTCTGCTAAAAACAAGCAGGATAGAACTGGATCTCTTAACTGATGTTGATATGTTTAATTTTATTGAAAAAGGAATTCGCGGCGGAATTAGCGTTATAACAAAAAAACATATGCGGTAGCTAATAATAAATACTTAAAAAATTACGATAAAAATTTAACGTCAAATTATATTATTTATCTGGACACTAATAATTTATATGAATATGCTATGTCAGAGCCAATGCCGTGTATTGGATTTCATTGGATAACTCCAGATCAATTTCTTAAAGAAACTGAAAAAGATTTACCAGAAAATGTCAGTTATTTTGTTGAAGTTGATCTCGATTATCCTAGTTCGTTACATGATCTACATACCGACTATCTGTTTTGTGCAGAGTCAATGATGGTCGATTATAGTTTATTATCGCCTGAACAACAGGCAGTGACAACAGCAAAAAATTCGATTATTAATAAGCTAGTCCCAAATTTGTTAAATAAAAGAAATTACGTGATACATTACAAAAATTTAAAACAAGCAGTAGATGCTGGACGAATTCTGAGAAAAGTTCATCGCGTGTTAAAATTTAATCAATCATGGTGGATAGCAGATTATATTAACTTAAATGCCAAATGTCGTGCGTTTGCTAAGACCGACTTTGAGAAAAACTTTTTTCAAGTTGATGAACAATTCCGTTTTCGGTAAGCCGATGGAAAATATCAGAAAGCGAGTCAATATTGAAATTGTAAATAATGTAAATCGCAGAAATAAATTAGTCAACGATGACGGTTTTGTCAGTATGAAAATATTTAATGAAAATCTTGTTGCAATACAGCGACGAAAAACAAATTTAAAGTTAAATAAACCGATTTATGTTGGTGCAGCTGTATTTGATATATCAAAATGGCTAATGTACGACTTTCACTATAATTTTACCAAAATCAGTGGTCAGATTCGGAGTTGCTATTTACTGACACGGATTCACTTTTATATAACATAAAATGTGAGGATGTTTATCAAGATATTTATAACAATAAACATTTATTTGATTTATCGGATTATCCAAAAAGTAGTGGATTTCATGATGATGCAAATAAAAAAGTCATCGGCAAGATGAAAGATGAATTTATGTTTGCGCCAGTTAAGGAATTTGTTGGACTAAGAAGTAAAATGTAGGCCGTAATTTTAGATGACAATAAACTAACAAAAAAGCAAAAGGTATTTCTCGCGGATATGTAAAAATGTGTATGAAATTTGATTATTTTAAAGCAGCACTAAACACCTGCACTAATTTTATTAAAACAAATGTTATCAGAACAAATCATCACAAACTTGAAACAGATACAATTATAAAACGTGGACTAAGTAATTTTGATGATAAGAGATATTGCGAGGACGGAATTAATACGTTAGCTATTGGACACTACGCAAATTAATTTTGTCTAAACTTTATAAATAATGTTCGAAAATTTAAAATTAGCAGATGGACTTAGTAGCAAAATTAAAAAAAATAATGGCTAATGGCCAGCAATTATCAGATAACAGCGAATATTTTGATTGTCTTGAAAAGTTGAGAGATGAGCTTATGCTGAAATACGATAATCTTCATGATCCGATCAGTCAAGAAAAATGCACAAAAGTAAATGTTGACCTAAACCGGTCGAAGGTTTTTGCAAAAGGTGGTAAGCATATACTAACCAGGATAGTAAATGAAAGAGTTATTTAAATGTCATCGAAAAATTAAATTTTATTTGTATAAACACGATAATTAATTATTCCTGATATCTACTGTCGATTCATTAATAATAGGAGAGGAAGTTCTTTAAAATAGAAAATAACTCTGTCTGTCTTCCTTGTGTTTTTTTAATAATATCTGGTGTTGGTACTTTTCTTTCAACAGCATGTAAAATTTAAGCCTCGACTTGAGACCAAAAACAAATGCTTGTAAAACAGCAAGTATCACATAAAAATTACTTGATCAGATACGATCTTATTTGCGAGGCGTAAAATATGATATGGATGATTTAACACGAGAGTTCCGTATTATTGACAGTATGTTAACAGATATTCTGCCAGTGAGAGTCAGCAGGTATGAAAAGATTATCATAAAATATGGTGACCGATCATCATCGCTACTGTTTATATTTTGATTATTTTTATTTTAAATGATTTAAATTCAACATGACAGTTATAGTAGTAATAGTAAATGAGTTGTTTCTATCTCTGAGACCCCGTACCCTGACAAAAGATATTTTGTCAGAAATATGCTAGAAAAGCCTTATCATGTGAAAGTCATTATTATGAGCTAGAAAAGGCTGCCGACAAAAATGTCAACATAAAAGGGTTTTGGAGGGGTAGGGGTCTCAGAGATAGAAAGCTCATTTACTATTACTACTTCTGTCACAAATGTTACCTCATACAAAGTTTGTAATTTAGTCATAAATGCTACCTGATAAAGTGTGTGTATTTCTGTGCCACAAATGTTACCGGATAAAGAGTTGGTGTTTTTTATTATTTATAAATTATATTCAGAATAGGAGAGTAGTCTGTACTTTTCACAATCATGACACCTCATTTACATCTCCCTTCATCTCATCTACATCTCCCTTCACCTCATCTACATCTGCCTTAACTTCATTATGTATTATTTATGCGAGGTCCAGGCCATATCAATCAATTGTTTGGTTGTTGAGATATTATTGTACACGGGCTAACACAATAACAGGATGAAAGACAAACTGTGAGTTAGTTGAGTGTACTGTTTTATTACAAGTCTCGTTGAGATATTTCGAATTGTGGAAACTGATGGATCTTTCATCAGGAGTATGGTGTGTAAAACCTCAACATCAGACATTAGCTGTACATATAGTATGCCCTGTGTGTTTTTTGTTTGGATAGTTGTATGTGGGTTTAGCGGTAAACATATCAGATGAAACGAGACTTTGAAACACAATCCATGATGAAAACACAAAATACACAAACACAATCCACAAAGTCATGTATTAAATAAGTAGCAACCACAATGGTGCTTTATAAATGAAGAAGAGGACAACTGATGAAAAATTTGAACTTAAGAAAGAAAATAAAAAGAGAATTTACAACAAACTATACCGACTGGTGTTATTCTGTTTCTTTAAGTTCAAAATAGCAGCAAATCTGACAGACTAATTCACCTCTCTATCTATCTATATATCTATCCATCTATCTATCTATCTATCTATCTATCTATCTATCTATCTATCTATCTATCTATCTCTACATATACAGAGAGAGAGAGAGAGAGAGAGAGAGAGAGAGAGAGAGAGAGAGAGAGAGAGAGAGAGAGAGAGAGAGAGAGAGGACTATATATGTATTATCTACAAAGACACAGAGAGAGAGACAACCCGTGAGCATGACTCCATTCAGTTCTGTTCGGGAAATTTTGAACCTGTGCCCCGCTAAATTAAGACTTGAAGGTCCAGGGATCAGTGTATACTGAGCAACATGTATCATTTTTTGGTTGAAACTTCATACTGAATTAAGTACGAACTATCACTGCATCAAGAGTTCACTCATTTTATATTGTATCGTGCACCAGTTTCGTGCATTCTGGTTTACAAGTAGTGTACTAAATGTATATTATGTGTAAGATAGGTTAGGGAAAACTGTGTCACTCTATATTGTCGAAACTGTCTGGGAATTCAGCTAACATAATTTAATCACACACACACACACACACACACACACACACACACGCAGACACACCC